>WSZQ02086665.1:0-19580 GCA_019419845.2 Weissflogia rhopalogaster
AATATATTGAATTAATTTCTGTTAACGGGAATTTTCGATGTTTTGAACATGTACAAAAACTTTCTCCGGCGAGCAATTGAGATACTCCTCATTTCTGTAAACCTTCTTAAGATTAAACGAACTTGCTTCTCCCGGGGACATAATTTCCTAAAGATGCTCTGTGTAGTTTCAGTATAATTCTCTGTAGTGATGACCACTAAAAAAATATAATAAAAAGTTCTGAAAAGTGTTTATATATCTATTAATAGATGGTGTTACCCAAACTTCAATTGTCAATCATTCATCAAATACTGCAGAATTACCGCAGGTAAAGCCACAGACTAAAATTATATCAAAACATGATACATTTTCTTAAGAAATAGTGTTTAGTTTTATTTATTCCAATAGAAGGCAAAACTTCATATCATTTACAAAATCTTTAATAGATGCCTTTTCCCAACCTACAAATGCCATAATTTCAACATCGATGACTGAAATAGAATAATATATACCGGTACAAGTGCAGCAATGGAGATCAGGGGAACGCTGTTGTTAGAATAGATGGTAATAATAACAGCAATGCTATCAATAAATACCGCAATGAAAGCATCATACAAAAAATTACTGACTTTGTCTCAATTAAAATAAACAAACAAAAATTATAACATAAAATTCGTATCGGGTAATCTCATAATAAGTATTTGCAGCCATAATCCAGTTGTTTTACGATTCATTTCAATATTTTCAAGCTGCAATGGTATTTGCAACGTACAAACAAACAGCCCCACGTATATACAGCCATGAAAATACTAATTAACTGTTTGTTTTATAATTCGCACCGCCCCGCCGGCGCCGCCGACGGCCGGTTTTATATTTATTTATGCGTTATCTCTCGAATTACGAGGGAGCGGTTATGTTTTGATGTTGCATTTATTTCCGTTCGACCGAACGAAATAATCATCGGTTTCGCGCTCGTATCCTATAGTTTGCCCACGCGGATTGTTTGTGCATGCGTCAATTTTCGCACAGATGCAATCGTTCTATCCGCGCGACGCAATAATAAATTTTCACCGTTGACTAATTACGCGCGGCGAAAATTGTCGTTTTAATATTATCACACATTCGCTCCAATCCACCTCATCACACCCTACCGCACCCAACTCGTTGATCAGATATTAATTTGCGAATCACATGCAAATAAATGCAGTTCTACATCAAAACAGCGTGCTTTTGCATACAGTATGGTATGATTGAGGAAAAGGGGCGTGCTCGAATTGTCCGCTATAGATTTGAATGATTCTTTTTTTTACTGCAATACATATGTTGAAATAATGTTAATGAGATTTCTTTCGGATTTTTAAGCTGAATGCCTTAAAAAACAAAGTTTGGACAAATACGATTCTCTGTTCTAATAAAGTTACTTTAACTTAAAGCAATCAAGGTACAGTTCTCTATAATCCTACCTAAAAACCGTCTAAAAACACATATATTTCAACTAAGTTTGTCTCGTTGAACACATTGTATATATGCTCATTTCGGGAGGGTGTTGAATGGATTTGACTATTACCGAGCGGAGAATATGCGAATCGGCACGAATAAAGCCCGTATTCAGTGTGATTACCATATTTGTGGGGGCCGGCCGCTCATCTATATCTGATTGTAGCGTATAATTAGTTTTCCTACGCACACATCTGCCCGCCGGCATGTATGTTGAAGCCGTGGAAGCAATTCAATGTGATAACACGACGCCAAAATTTCAAATTTAACTACGCCGCTTTCAGCAGCGGGAAAACATGCGCGAATTCTTCGCATGCCCGGCCGCGAGTGTGCGCGGCTGGGCTTATGCGCGCATTCCGCGAGTGGAAAATTCAACGTTTTCATGATGAATGCGCCGACAATGTGTTGTTGTTAGCTGCAATAAATGGTTATATGTGAAACCGGATAACAAGTAAAACGTGCGAAACGTACGCCGGAATGTGGCTTTAAACTGCTTACACATAGCTTAAAATGTATGCGCCGAATAAAACAGGCAAACAAATATTAGAACCCGAGTATTAATCAACAATGTTATTACCACATGACAGATTAAGATCAGCTAATTAATTATCGGTCGTGTTTTCCTTGTTATCTAATCAACATCAAGATCGTCTTGATAAACCTTTTTTAATTTTCACCCTTTTTTATTACATCAAAAATATGCATAGGGGATTTTATTAATATTTAAGAAGTAATTACTAAGGGGGAGTAATTATTAAGGTGATAATTAGGACAAATTAATTTTTAGTTTGTCAAAATTTATTATTTCGTAAAAATGCACCGAAACGCGGCTTTTCCGAACGCTGGGGCGGGTAGAAAATGCGTTTAGCAGTAATCGTGCGTCAAAATCATTAGAAGCTGGTTTCATCAAACTACTCATGATACATATTAACGTACGTAATTTTGTTTCAGTCGTCATTGTTTCCTATTTTTAAGATCTCATCAGCGTGCCTAAAATCGCTGTTTGCATACTTGTATCGTCATATACAATGTATCCCAATTATGTGTTCATAAACGATCAGAGAAGATATGTATATCTTCATTCGACCTAGTCTTCATGAACCTTTCCAGTTTCAAAATCATTTATTTCTGAATAGCAAGCTCTTGACTGATCTCTGGGATTTTAATAAAGAAGACTTCTTAGAACATCTGATAAGCTTTAACTAAAATAAGTTCCTTAAATGTACCTTGGAAATGACTTGATATAATTCATCCTGTCTTCTAGTCTATAAATCAATTTAAAAAATCGATAGGAGCTTGTTGCAACCAAATATTAATGATACGTATTAACAACATACGTGCTTTTATTTCAGTCGTCATTGAATCCTGTTATGACGATCTCCAATAGCAGCAGTGAGGAAATGGCGATTTTGGGTACATCGCCGTTTCCTCACACCCATCATTATATGCTATACATCCCCCAGTAATAATATGCATAAACAATCAGAGAAGATCAGCATACGTTTATTCAAAATTGTCTCCTTAAATCTTTCCATTCTCAAAATAAATTATTTTTTAATCTGACTGATCTATGAGATGAATCTAAAACAAAAGAAGACTTCTTTGAACACCTTATAGCCTACAACAAAAACAAGTTCGTTAAACGTACCAAGGAAGTGGTAAAACGCTCATAGTCGTAATCCTACTACTTTCTAGACTAAAAGTCAATTTTAAAAGAATGTTCGGAGCTACTTGCTACAAGCCACTCGAACGTATGCACGTACTTTTGTTCCAATCGTCATTGCCTCCTATTATTAAGATATCTAACAGCAGTGTGCCCAAAATCGTCATTTCTACACTTGTACTGAAATTTAATGATTTATTACATTGCTTGAATCAAAATTGCCAAATAACTAAAAGAACCGTGAAAATTATTCTTTTGCCTGCTAGGTAGAGCTTTGAATTCCAATTCTAGTAAAAAGTACGGCACTGTGACATAGATGGCGCCACTCATAAATATCATCGATTAACATGTTTCAAAGAAAATCATCTAGGCAAATCAGCATGATTTTCTTCTTAGATTCCGAATTTTATTCCCGGACGTCTCTTATATTAATCAACCCATGTGACAAATTAATGCCCACTAATTAATTATCTGTCGCTAGCTCATTATCATCAAATCAATTACGCGTACTCCGTCGGCATAATTCTTTACAATCCTACTTACTATTAATTAATTCTCAACTAATTTCCAGCCATTGAAAATGTCGCACGATCTTGATGATATTTAAGCAGGCATCGAGTAATTAACAGCTCAGCGCTTGGCAATTAAGTTATCACTTATCGCGGCTCTGATGAAAATTCGGGGGTACCGTGTAATTGATGGAGCTTGAAATTTTAAAAACTTTCGCATGCCTGCTCAACGAGCCGCCTGTGCGACTTTTATGAAGCATTTAATTACGCTCAAACTATCGGAGAACTATCCGAACTATAAAGCTTTTAATGGAAGTTTGTAATTCCATTTTAATTAAAGGCATTCGCAAAAAGGTGAAATTTTTATTGAACGCATAAATGAATAATTAAAATTTCTGCATAGTTGTACGTCGAGTATGAATAAGTGCAATAGTCTTAATGAAATTTCCGTTCCTTGGTGTCGGGGATAGATTTCGTGTAGTTTTCCGCTCTTGCATTATTCGTTAGGTGTAGTGGTAAACGGAAGCAATCTACGATAGGTTTTTTTTCTCCGTTTTCTGGCCCTTGGGGTTTTGGTGTCGAGAAAGTCAAGGAGCAACCGCAGAAAATACGGAAGTTGAGGTCCAGGTTGGAATAACAACATACTTTTTTTTATGGAAAGGCCTGCAGGGTTTGTACATTTCGACTCTCTGTTTGTTCTCCTTTTCTTTGGCCGGGGTTGTTCTTGCTAATTGGTAGCATGTTCAAGATGTTGAAGGTCAGCAATTTTTGATTCGAGGAGTTCCCCTTATTTCAAAGTGTTGGTTTTGGTGAAAAATAATGATAGCCATTTAACTGGCCCCCTTGGGTTTAGGGGTGAATGAGTGCCAGATTGTAATTGCAGGAACGCATGGGGAGGGTTAGCTCAGCAAAAACCAAACAAGCGGAGCACGACTAAAGCGCTTCCTGATGATACCCTCCGCCTATAAGGCTGGGTCGGCGACGGCGGGAAACTCCACTAGGAGTGCCACGAAACACATGAGGAAATTTGCTAACTTCCGAGGTGTCGGCGCCGCCAAAAGGTGGATTGCCGATGCACGAAATGCAAGAAAAGGGCTTTTGGACCAACTTCCAGTTTGCGCCCCAGCGACCATCGACTCGTCGAGGCATGTGCGCTGGAAAATGCTACGCCAAAGTTGGCGGGAGTTGAGTTGTTGGCATGCTAGTTGCTCAGACGCCATGAACAAGCTCGAGGCGTGTGTACGCAGTGTATCTACACCCTTCTATAGTCTTACTACCTCCAAACTCCTCCATCCTCCAGCCTCTTCCAGCCACTGGGAGAGGGAAGAGGATATGAAAAGAGTAAACTAGCCGAGGGTAAAATAGGAAGGGTGAGGACCTTGGGGACCACCAGAGATCGTACATTAAGGTCCAGAATCTAAACACCTGCAGTGTAGCAATCCTAGTGGACAATACTGAAAATGTCTATAACTCTCCACGGGGAAAATAAGAAAAGTTCTCTTAAAATGAGGAAAAAGAATATGGGGACCCCAAAAATGTGACAGGAATATAATTAACGACAGTGACTTTATATAATTATGACCAGGGCGTCGTCCGAATAATGGCCGCACATTTATCCTGTCACATTTCTTATTACTGAATTTTGCCTCCTTTTTTCAGACTGAGACTTATCGCTGTTTTCCAACCGCCGGCAAGACGCACAAACAATCATTAACTTGAGTCATTTAACTAAACCGGAGACGAATTATACTAATACCTAACGAAAATTAAGAAATTTTCTTCAAGACGTCTTTTTGGGCAGGAGCAATTTAAGTATGGCAGACCAGCTGGATGCCATAGTTCTCGAGTCTGAACGAGCTAGTTTAGCAAAAAGACAAATGGGCGCATGAATTAGGTCTTGCGGCGAGCAAACCGGAATACGCCAAATAAATGCGCTGCTTTCTTGCAAAGTAATGAGAAAACCTTCGGCGAGCCACGCCGAAAGGTGTCTTTTTGCTCACAATCAGCAATATAAGTGCCACTGGTATGCGAAGGGAAACTAATAATGCTAATTGTCATAATCTTTCACTAGTGGCTTTTATCCAAAAGTGCTTCGTTCCATCCGAATATCTCCATCGCACTCACATCGGATAAATGAGTATATATGAGCTACCTAGTTATAGATGGCAGCAGTGGTCATTTCATTAGCAGAGCGAGCTGGGTGGCGGACACTAACTGAAATATGTATGCAATTTGTTTCGCAGTTCTCCGAGTGGGTAGCGTAGTTAATTTTTCCGTTTGATGGCTCAGCATTTGAATTTGAATTTATATTTAAATTCACTCCGGCTTCATTGCGTTGGAAATTAAACACTCGACATCAAAAGGCAAACCTCGGTCTTTTTAACCCAGCCGTAGAACACCTGTACAAAGACGCCCGAGCACCACTCAGCCTTTGCCACCTTTTGCAAATCTTTAAACCCTTCCAAATATGTTGGAAGTTCGACCCGGAGACGTCTGTGTACAAAGCGAGAAAAAAAGGCGCGAGAGCCAACGGTGCAGAAAACGCATTCGCAACTTCGCAACGCGTATGTCGCAGGGTGAAATTTAAATGTGGGCGTTCTTCGGAGTTCCGAAGCCTCTACTCTACTCTCAACCCACTGTTGCTATCCGGAGCCATTATTGAGCGGCCTTTTTCGAATGTTCGGCGGTGCGAAGACCTCATATGCATACGATTGATCTTCATGTTGGCGGGCGAAACGAATTACTAGATTGAAATTTTCGTGTGCGTCGCACGTGAAATTGAAAACACTTTCCAAACTTTGGTCCTTCGAAGCGTGGCGCCGCAACACAAACTGGAGCGTCCTAAGTACATACGAAGTGGAGATTTGTTGGTTTGTTGAACGTAAACGTGCAGGTAAACATACTGCGATTAAAATTAGTTCTCCCCTACTTGAAACTAGGTGGCGCTGATTGTATAAAGCAATCTACTTCTGAAAAAAGTAGTTTTATATAGTGTTTTGGAAGTAAGGCTAGTTTTGGTATTTGTAAAACGCATTCGGATGGTTCTACGTCATGCCAATGTTATAATTAATTTAGATTGGTAAGTTTTTGGTCATTTGCAAGTTAATTCTGAAACAGATTAGTTCTAGCCTCCTTGTATCTAGAGGTCGCTGATTGCCGAAAGCAATCTACTTCTAATAGCAAGTAATTGTGTATCGCTTTGTTGGTGTAAGCCTAGTTTGGCATTAATTAATGGCTTCCTGTCAGTTTTTCGTCATTCTGAGGTCAATTTAGGGTCATTTTATAGAAATATTCTATAAATAGCCAACAGGAATTAATTTATACTAAGTTTAACGAATATCACAAAGATATTTTCGCAAAATGGGAGGAGGCGTGATTAACCGGAGTGAGGTATTCCTTCGCGTTCTGAGAATTAGTATAGTTTGCTTAAATAATTAATTATCATCGCAGCAAATATTTTTAACTTAATTTTCTTCATTTTTTTGGTCATTTTGAGATCAGTTTAAAGTAAGTTTAGTCATAGTCAAACAAAACAACGTTCATACCGTCACTTTTGATCAGTTTCAGATCAATTCTATGTAATTTAAAATCTACTTACACTTAGTATAACAGATGCATGGCATTAATAACGTCGTTAACGTGCGGATACTCTTACTTTTTTTAGTTTACCGAGCATGGTCATTAGTTCTATTCAATTCTGTATCAACGTAATTAATCATGGTAGGAGTTAATAATATTGATGTACAGAAGAATTCATTTTTCTATACAACTACACTTAGAATCAAGCTCGTGACCTTCTGAAACTTATTTTAATTAAAATATTTATTTTACTTGAAACTATATAGAGCTGATTGGAAAATGCACTGTACATTTGAAAAAAACCTTCAATTTATGCTGTTTTTTTTACAGTTAGACCTAGTATTTGCATATATTAGAAGCAGTAAAAGGCAGCAATTCGGTTCTTCGAGCATTTCGGCAAATTGCGCGCATTAGCCTCCATAAATTTCAGGCCCAACAATAGAAATTCGGGGCCGGCGTTGTCTCCACGCATCGGTCGAAATGTTGCGGTAGGAAGTAATCAGCACCGCCGCGGCACTCGCGCTGCCCTTTCAAATCGCATCCGGACCCAAGATTTCACCCACCGCCCCACAATGTTACCGCAACCGCACCCCGGCCACACACACACACATGCGTTCCACACACGCGTGTATATTTGGCGCTTCTTTGTATCTCGCCGCACAAAAAGCGCAACTTATATTTTTATACTTTGATCGGTTTCTTTTGATGGCGACGACCAAGGGAACAAAAACGTATATGTGTAGATGTGTCGGGTGGTGGAGGTATGTCGTAAAAAAGGTGAAAAACGTGCGACAAATACTCGAACATTGACAAACGATCCGGCACGTTCACGCAGGATGACGATGAACGCTGGTGGGCGATTATTTTTTTCGGCTTTTTTCTGTTTCGTTCGCAGTGATGCGATGCGATCGCACAGCCGAAGATGTGTTGCCTTTCTTTTTCGCTTTCCTTCGGCGCGGGCCCGAAGAAGCGCCGCCAAGCAACGCCACGTGGCGCTGTGCATTTCTGCTGGTGACAAGGAAACAATGCCGGGGCACTTTTTTTTTCTTTGCCGCCACAAAAGAAAACGGAATATTTCTATAGAATTCGACGACGACGCGTAAACAACCGCTTGAAATATATAAATATTTCATTAGATTCATTTTCGTTCATTTCCGCAGATTGCAGTCTATTAAAATACGCGAATAAAACACTATAAAGGACGCTATAAATTTCTTTTGTAACTTTCGCTATCATCAAAATGGACTTGAAACTGTCTAAAGTTGAGTTTATTTTATTTTTGACTTGGGTCTAAGTTAAATTAAAAATTTCCACACTCGACTGCGTTCTTCCTTTCATGCTTTCGTAGCAGTGAGGCGGGATGTTTCTTTGAGATAACCTATAAACCGTCTGGTCGTTCAAAATTATTACTTTTTCACCCCAATGCCATAAAATGTTGTATACTCATCATGGAATTAAAGGAATAGTGGTGCATTGAACATCTTCAAAGGTTTTAGTTAAATTTGTGTTTTGGTCATTTTAAGGTAAAATTATTTTCGCCATCTCAAGAATAAAAATCCGTCAAATTTAGCTTAACCATATAAATAACGCATTAAGACTTTAATGCTTCATATGATATTTATATGATTAATTTTGTAAAATATGCAGAGTGCTGGTTGTGGTCATTTTTAGGTCATTTAGGCCGTTGAAAATGTATATCATTGCAAATATTTGTATAATTTTCTGGGATCATGTTTTTCTCAATTTTACATTGGGTAGTTTAGCAGCGTTGTAAATGTAATCATTTCCAGGTCATTTTACCGTCAGTTTTAAGTCATTTATTGAGAATTTTCTTGTGGTAACTCATAATCTAAGAGTTACCACAAGAAAATTCTCATTTTGATAGCAGTCCAATGCAGTATTTCAATAAAATACAAGCTTTGGTCAGTCTTAGTCATTTTAACGTCATTTAAATATCCTTAGACTACCTTAAAAAATAATGTATATATTTTAGTGGCTATCAACCCTGGAGTTTTTCCAGCGTGATTATAAATTATTTGTGTATGTTTACAATTTATGAGTTTGTTGTTGTTATTGTTGTGTATTGTAGAGTATTGCATGTTGAATGTTTGTGTGCTGAATGCTGAGTGTTGAATTTTTTTAATGTTGAATAATGTTGAATGTTGTAGTGTGTGAGGTGTGTAGTGGGTGAATTATTAATTAATTATAATTCACCCAGCGAATTGTCCACCTCGGGGAATCGAACCCCGTCCTCCTATGTGGTAAGCCGAGACCACTAGGCTGCCCAGATGGGCATAGACTATCTTATTATATTAAATTTTGCCAATATTATGTTAAAATTCTGTTGGATGTTTAAAGTTATACACATATCATCCTAAGCATTAATCTATGGATAAACAGATAAAAAGCAGATCTTAGAATTAAGTCAATCGTGTAACGCTTTGCAATATGACAGTTTGACATAATTATATGACGTTTTAAGTGTTTGTGTAGGTGGGAGTGCATGCAAACGCCCCTCGTATGTCAATACTAGGACATTAAATAATAAAGCGGCCATTAATTTGACAAGTGAATGGCTCGATTAAGCGGCCCAATGCGATCGGGCGCTGGCCATCAGGGGCGCTGCGCATGTATGCGCTTTCGTATCAATTAATCGCCAGGGAGTGGTTTGTCAATTAGCGAATTTTATTTGCGCACACAGCGCGGTCATTTACATGCATGCGATGTTATTCCCGGCCGAACGCGAACACAAAATGGAAAAATACACGTGCGAAACTCGACAAAAACAACAATTAAAAGCGTTGGCAATGACACCGCTTATTTCCCGTGTATTTCGGGTAATGCGCACGAAATTTGAATTTGAAAACGTATAAAAAATCACAACCGATCCGCTTGTATTCGACGGGCACTTTTATTATTTTGTTTTACTGTGGCAAACGACGTGGAAATCTTTTTTCGTCGTTTATTGCGCCTGGAGTAAATGCGCATTGCCACATTAGCCGTCGTACCAGTGAGGCTGCGGATGTGCTTTGGTTCTTTGCTTGGAGGGGCCGGTGGTTTGAGACAGGGGGTAGCTCACACACAAGTTCGTCCAAAGAACCGCATTCAATGGCAACAAAGACGCCCGGACATTGCCGCCACCCTACGCCACGCCAACGAACAGTACCGAAAGCCGCGTTCGTTTACGATTCGCACTAAATTCACGAGGAACGCGCACTCGGTGGCCGTTGAAGGTAATTTTCTTCCTTTGGTCCATCGACATTTGCGCACGGCGGCGCGCTTGAATTACGGAAAACAGCTCGAGTGTAAATTACGATCGCTGCCGTTGGTCGCGGTGGCGATTCGCCATCTTATCCGGATGTGCCAAAAGAATGAATTTTCGCGTTTTCACATGGAATATTTTTGATCGAAATTGGGTTCTTGGTCATTTTTATGGGATTTTGAGGTGAAATTCACGTCATTTTATGATTTACACACTTATAACTTGTTTTTTTACACTAAATGTCACTCAAATCAAATGTAACATAACCGAGTTACATAGTCCCAGGCATTAAACGGTTTATCGTCTGAAATTTACTAGAAGTATGCCTGTTATTTGTGCATTATATCATTTTAATCTAGGCCCCAAAATTGTGCCGGTTTTACAAACGGAAATGTGATATTGATGTCATTTTCTGATTTATACACTTACAACATATTCTTTGGATCAAAAGTCACTCTAATTTAATGTAACATAATCCTGGTATATGCATTAAATATTCATGAGTGAAATTTACTAGAATTATTGTGATGGTCATAATTAGGACATTTTAAAGTCAGTTATGTATTATATCATTTCAATGAAGCAAATGTTACGATTCGTGCGTTCTTACATTGAATATTTTTGAACATTTGTGTGATTTTGAGGTGAAATTGACCCCAGTTTATGTTTTATAAACACTTTTCTATATCAAAAAAAAATAACTAATAAACTAATTGAAAGCGTATCCTCTGAAAAAGGCTCATCGTATTCGTTCATATTTTTAGGAAATTAATTACTTTATTAATTCTAACAATATATCTTTTAAGCAGTGGATATTTAAAAGTTTGGTCGAACTATTCCATCTAATATTAGATTAATGCATTCTACTTTAAACCTTTATCTCTTTTTTTTTTAATCCAAACTAATATAAGCATAAAAAATCAAATTTAAAAAAGAATCACACAACGATAGAATCCTACTCTGATTTATCGTTTATGATTTATTAATACCAGAATAACGTACAGTGAGTATACTATCAATCGATTAGTCTTGACTCATTTATCTACTCGGTTATTCACATGCTAAACGGCGAACTGAAGCTCCTGAAGTATGGAATACTCGTTAAATTTGTTAGAGGTTTATTATCGTGTGCCATGCGAAGAGTATTGACTCTTCGACAGTTTCGTCCTTTCTTAGTCAAGGAATAATGGGTTGCACTTTAATGCTGTTGTCGTGCGATTGACACAAGTACCTTGCAAATACTCGTCGACAATGTATTGATATAAAACACTAGAAGCATACTTCCCGACGATAAAGTCCAAATGTGTAAATTCAACTTGAGATACTTTAATCACACATGTGTCTTCTCCTAGATCATTATATAAGCTCCAGACATTCTAGAAATATACATTAAGTGATTAGAACCTGATATGATGGTTATTTTAATACATACTTGTGGTGAAGCTATCACATCATTTTCGGCATAAATTAAAGTTGTTTTAATTTTAATAGAATTAAGGTCATATTCAGGTGGTTTCAAAAGTCCATAATGTTTGATATTGTCTTCTTGGCCATAGTCGAAACCTTGGAAGACACCTGTATCCATTAATTGGATGTAGAAATCTATGACTCGAAGGGAAACCATGTCAGCGCCGTTCAAAGCGAATGCAGCTACATTTTCGGGATTTAGTTGACATGGCGTTCCGAAGATACTGCCTAGTAGTGCTCGCAAAAGCTGGGCTTGTGCAGTATTTCCTAGCAAGAATATATTTGATGGTGTTTTGCTCAGTATATATCGAGGATTTAGAAAAATATGCCTTTGAAGGATTTGAAGGGGTGATTTAACCAGAAACCAAAAATGTCTGCCAACAGATATAAGCGACTTGAGGTTATCAAGGTATGCAACTGGTGCTAGGAGGATTTGATGTTTGACGTTGTCCCTTGCATGATACGGTCGTAAGGAACTGTAGATTAAGGCAGCTGTAGATCCCATGGAAAACGCTAGCAGATTTATTCGTTTTTTGCCAATGCGTTGTCTAATCTTTTCTATGTGGGCTGGTATGTCTATTATTCCCATTTGATGCGGTCTGAAAATTATAAAATTGGAGAACTCATAATATTTAATATTCATTCTGTCTCTTTTAGGTAATTTTTTAACATATTTCAATATAGAAAAGAACGAATATTTGAGAAAGTAGCAAAATATCGTTCTCAGCCTTCAAACATGATACAGATCAAAAATGATCTCAAAGCCTTCAAAATTACAGAGGAGGACTACCGTGACAGGATTGAGTGTAAAGATAATTGCTTTTAAACGTCCAGAAGAAACAAGGCCGAAGAGGCTGGTATGGTAAGAGGGATGGTGAAAATCTCAAACAGAAAGAAAAATTACTAGAGAGAAAGGCAATAGCAAGGACAATATTTGTGTGGCCAAGCCAAGTTTTTTCAAGTCTTTGCCACCGCGCAGATTTCTAAATTCGATCTTCTGACTCGGTCGGCGCACAGTGGTTCATTTAGCAAAAAACGGGATCACACATCATGTTCCGGTTGCCATAGGATGTGGTACATAGGTCCAGACTTCACCATGGGGTGCCCTTAATGAACTTGAACAATACTCAACTGCAACACCCGTTTAAAAATGTGCTAGAATCAGTATATTACCGATACTGACATAAAGCAAACAAAAAACTAAAATTACCTAATGTTCCAGAAAATTCTGAAAGTGAAAGTATAAGGCTTTGCGTAAACAATGAAAAAGATGAATAAAAACAGTCGCAACCTGTTATATTCTGTAAAAACCTAAGAAAAGACATTCAATGAGTAAATCAAACACAATAAAGAAAAACAGGAAAAAGTAGGTTCCGATGGAACCTTTTTTACAATACGAACTGTGCCGGTCGCTGACACGACTTAGTGTGCAGGTACTCAGTATTCACTTAAATCAATGTTATACAACGACGGGAGCAAGGCTCGTGCATCCAAAATATATTTTACTTTACAAAAAAGACGAGTGTGCTTTTGCCCACACGACTGAAGTAAAAGTATATACAGTCTTAGGGTTTCATCATGATTTTTATAATCAGAAAATTAGAAAATTCAATAATTTAATTGATTGATTCTAAGTCCCAAAAAATAGTCTCATGGACTGAGAAATAAGCGTTGCACATGCTTGTGCGTCCCAGCCAAACGCTTCAGAAATTTAAAAAATCTCAAAAAGGGTTAAAATAAAAAAAAATCTCATCACACATGGTGAAACCAAATACGTATTTAAGATAAAGAACAGTTTGATTGTTAGTTTCCGAGGCATATGACGCCTAAATTCTGCCTACATTCACCCTTTTACTCCCCATGCCAAGCGTCTATATTTACTTAAAAAAAAGGAACTTACGTATAATCCCAATATTCTTCATCAATAGTATTCAAATTTAGATGACTTGTATATCTAGTCCCTCGAAGAGTACCTATCCAAACATCATAACCTGCATCAGCTAAAACAAAGGCAAGAGAACCATTCCCTGACAAAGTCCACTCAATACCACTCATCGCCATCCCATGAATAAGCAGGACTGCATCATTCCGTGCCTCTGACGTCGTGTTAACAACATGAAATAAAGTTAGATTGTAGTCATCAGTCGTGATCACTTGAAAAGTATCAACTGTGTAATTTTTGTCTCTTGCAAGTGGCACCTAAGAATAACAACTCAATAATATTTTAATCTCTATCTTACTTCCACAACTTACTAAGTCACCTTCAACATCAGTGTTATACCAACAACTTGAATCCAAAAATCGTGTATTATATTTCGACCATGATGGACATGCGTTTCTATTAATATCTATTTTCCAGTCTATACCACTGCAGAAAACAATTTGGAATAAACTTAGTACACAATATTTAAAATGCATTATAACATTGTATGTCTCCTATATAATTTGAATAAATGGTGAAGATAAAATTACAGACATTATTTTATACATTGTTTATAAATAAACATTATTATCTTTATCTTTAGGATAAGTTGGTTATGTACGTGCAAAGAAAATTTTAAATATGTATTTCATTGAATAAATATTTAAAAATGTATGAAATATTCATATATACTATTAAATTAAGTATAAAAGATTCCAAATGATTGTTTACACTATGTGTAATGTATAAATATTTAAAGTGTCATTAAATTTAATATCCATTCTGTTCGAAATATTCAATTTTGTAGCAAGCTGAAAAAAAACTCTATTGTACGGCGGAGTATGCAATGAATAGCATTGTTTTTTTCTTTCTTTGCGCATGCAGCATGCCATTATATATTATTTATTTCCCTTCCCTACTTTCTATCATTCTCGCGCGCGGATAGAAAACGTGTAATAACGCTTTCCCCGCTGTTTTTCACGAGGCCGTAATGCAGCCATAATAAGATAGCGCTGCTCGAAAATGCAGAAAACCGAAAACACTGCCACGACAATTCTGCAAACAAAAACGGTTATGGTTAATGTGTGTATTCATAGCGTCAGAGGCACTGACGGGCATTGTCGAACGTAATACGAAAAGCGGTCCGTTGTACGCGAAATGGAAATTTCGCTGCCGCATGAAGTAATAGAAGCAATATTTACAAAGTGCTTCCAAGATACTAATATTTGCACAGCGTTCGCCGACTGTGGACATAGCCGGACTAGCCCCCCCGGAACACCGCAAGAGACGTGAATGTATCCACCGTTTGCACTCGCACTAAGGAGATGTGGTACTGGGTTAGGTCGAATCTGTAGATCTAACCTCAAATCTTAATGATACCAGTGTGGTGGGTTGCTGACACTCGACAATTTAGTATTTACATTCGTAGGTTCGGTGGTGGTTCCGGGAGGTTTAGGGGGAGTTCCGGGAGGTTTATGTGAGGTTTGTTGATGCACAGTAAGGTAGTTAGCGCATTCAGTTTGACTTGAGGTCAGGTTAGGACGGCATCGGTCGTCGGGCATTTGGTGGCGGTGGACAAGATTTGTTGCGGTCAGCTCTGGTGAGCATCGTGCTCAAACAACAGGCAGTCTAAGATCCCACGAAGGTCCGCAGTGGTCAGCAAGCAGTGCAGCAGAAACAACAAGATATGTGGCGATGACTTGTGGGGGTTTTAGTTGCAGACAAACTGGAGGGGTTCTGTAGTGAGGGTGACGTAGCAAAGAGATTAGTATCTTCAACGTCAGCACTTTGTTACTACAACTACGTAAGAGTACGATGGTACGACGGGTAGTGTAGATCTATGAAACGTCACGCACTTTATTTCATCCACACTAGGGCTCAAACTTTGGTTGCATGGAAGGAGATTGGAAGTGGTCGTAAAACGCACGTCGCCTAGTGAGAGCCGGAAACTAAAAGATGCGACATATCCGCAGCGATAAACTCCACACCGGGAAACTTCGATTTCGCTACGGTGCGCGCTCCACACCGGATGACAACTTTCTTCTTCTCCAGGATTTGCATGTTTCCATATTTTCACTTAAATAACTTCAACTGCTTAAAGTTTACGTCGTTCGCGTTGCCGGAATTCCATAATTTCCTTCGATCATGATTCCCAGCAGTATTCCCAGCACGATGGTATTTTTAGATGTATTCGTTACTACAAATTTAATTATCGTTACCAAGTTAGTTAATTACGCCGTTTGCTTTCTTCCACCCACTTCCAAACCTTACCAGTTCCAAACCTACGAGTACTTCCGACACTCCTACTCCTACTGAATGTTGAATTGTACAACTTCAAAGTGTTGGATTAATTTTCCACGCTTTATCTCACTCATTAATTATTGCAATGCGCCATGCTTTGCATCCGATCATTGCGAAAGTTGTAAACTTTGCGGTAAACTGCGTGTTGCGAATGCCGGTGCCAGTGAAATACGATGCCCCTAAATGATCGCCCCGGATTGCAGCAAGCCGCCTTCTTCGCGAAATGAAAACATTGAACTTAAAGTCCTCGCCGGCGGGCGTGGGCGAGATGTTGCAATTCGGCCGGCGAGGAATCACCAATTGGAAGCGTACCGAAGGATTCGAAGGAGCAAAAACCGGTTTGGCGGAAGTATCAAAGGCAGCCAGCGATTCGGTGAGAGATTTCCGATTTGTCTGATAAAACAACATTGTTTACAGTGGTCTGGCGCACAACTTCCACATCCACTTAATCACAGCTCACCAGTAACCAGCCTTCCAAACCGTACAAGCCTTCCAGCTAATCGAAGAATACATCTCCAATCTATAAATAGCCCAACAAATTGAAATTAATTTCGTACGTCTTTCTGCGGAGTGATGCGCACCGATTTCATTCAATTTTCGCCGGGATGATTTTTAATAAAAGCGCTGGACTTTCAAAGAATATCGCGGAAGAAGAAGGCACAAAGCGCCGATAATTCGCAAAATCTGTCAGAATTCATCTTCTATTACCCAATAATTTCTCCTCAATACACTTTACAAATTTTTTACCAAACTTATTTGCAACTGAAATTGAATTGATAAATAAATCATAGAAATCTACATAAATTACTGCTTCATTTCACTGAACAAGTACTGAATTCTGTAGAATTAAGATTTTCTTTGTATCAACTTGAAGAGTAATGCGATGAATCAGATCAGATTACTGTACACCCGGCGCCTCCGCCAAAACTCAACTCCTCAGCGCTAATTGGATAATGAATGCCTATTAATCGTCGGGATATATTTCTAATTCGATGTGCAATTACAGCCGTCTCAAGCAGTTGGCTGTAGTGAAGAATTTCAGCGAAAGTAGGACGCAACAGGGAAATGTAAATGAATTCACTTATTCGATGGCGTTACGCCCGCGAAGGATTTCCTCAAATGTCACTTGACTTTTCAGCAGGCTTGGAGTATTTTAACATTGTTTACACTAACTTTCTGCATGCCCAACTTTTCGCAAACTTTCAATTAACAATTTCGTAATTGCGTAAATTGTGTGTGTACGCAAACTGATATTATTTATTCATTCCAACGCGGCATGACGTTGTTATTTGGGGCTACGATTAATTTAGCGTTGTATAATTAGTCGTTGCATTAATGCACAATGCCCAGCATGGAGTGGCTGTGCCTGTGAGGGTGGCGAATGTAATGTTCAGCAGCAGCAAGTGTTCAACTATGGCATATGCACTTAACTTTGGGCTTTGAACGTCGAAATTACGTATTGACACCTTGGATATTATTATGTTTGTTCCAACAATGTTCCACGGTTCGAGCATAGGCGGCGGCATGGTATTGTGGTAGTCTTGATAGTTGAGAATATGCCATCAGCAGTACTCAAGTGAGGTTAGGAGCTTTGGAGACAATGTTCAATAAATAACCATCGTTTTGTTTTCGCTTCTAAGCGTTGCCGCAGTCATGCGGTTTTGTGCGTTTATTGCCGCCCCCGTACGTGTCTCCTCCTGTCATCTTCTGCCTCTCACGCTCTTTTACACGCCTCGTCTCTATCTCTGTCGTGGCTCTTGTGCCGCTTCTGTGTATGTATATGTATGGATGCCTGCTCCTTTCAGCATCCCATTTAGTTGAATAATTATAATTCACGACGACAGTCGACTGCCGCACAATAAACTACAACATGGCCGCCTTGAATTTGTTGTGCGTGGCGCATAGGCGGGGACGGTGGCGATGGCAGTGTGCGAATGTGCCTGCAAAGTGCGCCGCTTCGCCGTCCCAACCGCCCTCTCTGTGTCCCGCTATTGTCGGCAGTTGTGGTGGTGTGCACGGCGAGTGCGAGGCGATGAGTGATCTCGCGAGGAGACCTCTTCACGGTAATTGCTTGGAACGTTGTCTTCTTTGTGCTCACCGCCCGAAATCGCTCGGATTGCTTCCAATCTCGTACAACAGTGGCGCTGGATTCATGCATTCTGCGCGTGATTGTCGTTCTTCAACGAGGAAAAAAAACGGATGCTTTTGACTGCGAATACAAACACCACGTGCTAGATCGTCTTTATTATTTAATAGAATGACATTATTTAACCATCCTAAACTAAATAAACCGGGAAAAAAGAAACAAATTTCCTAGCTACAATATTATACATTTATGGAGAGGAAATACATTATGAGGGAAAGCTTCTTCGCTCAAGAAATTGCCTAGCTTTTGTAAACTTTCGGTCTTTGTTATTCCCTAATCATAGATAATATTAACATAGAACACACTCATCCTAATAAAAAATTTGGTAACGATTCGCCACCTGCGGCCGAACAGATTACTATATTTAAGTTTATCGAGAAATTTCATGCAGAAAATTTAGCACAATAAGACTCTACTGAATTTGCGTTTTTACTTGTTCATTTCTACATAGGAAATAATAAACTGAAAACATTTTATCTGTTTATTTAATATTATTATTTTAAGCGCCAGGTTTTGATTTCTTGGTTTTATATAATGTTGATGCTCTCAATGCCTCTGTTATATTCCAAAAATCTCAGGGAGGTGATTTTCGTTGAATGCCCAGGCGTAATTGCTTGTCTCATTTCAATACAGTCCTATTTACACTGTCAAAGAGTTGGTCCAGGAATCGAACGAAACAGACAGAACCCGTTGAATACTGAAATGTAGACGGATCTACAAATCAAACATTCAATAAAGAAATATTCTGTTAATTATGTGGTACTGACAGTAAACTGCAATGTGCAACATTTGGGAGAGCACACTTTTAGAAAAAAACTTTCATCTTTCATTTTTAATTTTGATGACTGATAATTTATGAAACATAAAATAAAATCTGTTTCAACGACTGTAATAATCTGCGGTTGGTATTTTAATTCTGAACAAAAACTAAATCAACTTTAGAGGAAATCAGACGACGCGTAAAGATAAAATCGTAAAGAATTAAGAGGTCCAATCTAGACCAGTGTTTCTCAATATGGGGCCCACCAATTCAAGAAGATAATTTAAGGAGAAAAGGCCAAAAAAATGAAAGAGTTAAATAATCTTCATAAAACTTAAAAAATATTTTTTAAAACAATAAGTGAATGGTATTACTGCGATAATAACAATTTTAATAAACTGCAGCGCATACCTAAATTTAACCATAAAGTCTTTGAAATTATCTATAATCCTTTTGAACATTGTTCCCACTCTATTTGACTAACATTTGTCAGCCC
>WSZQ02086665.1:28243-46517 GCA_019419845.2 Weissflogia rhopalogaster
CAGAAGCAGCAACATTTCAACATTTTTGTGAGCTGGTTATCTTGTGAGGTAATTATGATATCAATTTGGGATTAACGCCATTTTGTCAAGCCACTCTTCTTCTATCAAAACTGTGAATATAAATATGTGACGGGATATACAAATATCCGAAAATCTCAAATTTGCTCGGCTGAATTTATAAGGATTTGAATCAGTAACATTTCAAAATTATCGATAATGGGTTATATTATAGTTTATATTTCTTATAATTGCCATGTCGTGATCAATTGCACCTAGACGGAGAAGAACACCATATGAAGTGAACATAAATAAAGATAAAATAATGAGACACTATCGCATACTAACAAGTCACTCTGTGGACAGTGGACAGATTGTAGCTGGCGTTGTTACCGTGACGTAGAGCAGCGGTTTACCCTCCCATAGGAAGTTATCACCTCAAAATGTGAAAATCGAGTTTTCAAAAACTTCGCGTTTAGTACCAACTTCTGTACTACTTTCTCTAACAGGTATTAGCGTGTATTATCAGTAAAATTAATGTTTACAAAACGATTTAAACTCAAGCGCGTCTCACACCTTCCACGTGGCTGCATTCTGCGGTGGTTTTCGGTTTGATTTCAGCCGCGATTTGCGCGCAAATTTCCAACTTGTGCGTCTTGCAAAGTTTGCCTTAGATGTGCCGCCAGTCGCGTCGCCATCGTGCCGGCGTGTTTGCGTTACTTGTTTGCTGCTCGTGGGCAAAGTTGTTGCATGTTGCATCGCTTATTACGCTCTTAGCGACTTACAGTTTCCGTCGGCGGCGCCGCTGCCGACAACGGCGTAGAACAGCCGCACCTGCGCGCGAAAAGTTTTAATTAATTTTTCGTAATTTATATATTTTTGTGTTGCCGCGTGAGTGCTGCCAGCACCACCACCCCACCGCGCGTCATATGTAAATGCGCAATTATTTTCTACT
This sequence comes from Weissflogia rhopalogaster, assembly GCA_019419845.2. Taxonomy (NCBI): domain Eukaryota; kingdom Metazoa; phylum Arthropoda; class Insecta; order Coleoptera; family Staphylinidae; genus Weissflogia; species Weissflogia rhopalogaster. The sequence goes on from WSZQ02086665.1 coordinate 29,196, forward strand.
TAGCCGCGCCCGCTAACGCGCCACATCGTTTCGTAAAAACTTTGGAAATTTCTGAAGTTTATTTGCTTTTTTCGGGACTGAATTAAACATGCACATCTTACTAATTTAATTAATTCCGAAGAGTTTTAAATTTCACATACTAGGGCTAAGCTTATATTAACGTTTTTTTAATTATGCTTGAATACATCTGGATATATTTTTAATATTTCAACTTAAAGTTTAAAGGTTAAGCTTGACGAGTTTGTGGTTAGAATGTATCTATTTAAGAGTAAATATACATCTAGCAAGGAATAATAGGTCATTTTTAAGTTTTCTTATGGAAATCTTTTGGAATATCGGATCAGATCATCTTAATCTGACGACACAGAATAATCTATAATATACCAACAAATAATATACAAACATAGAACACATAACGTCAACAATTCAACATAAACACCAAAAATTGTAAATTCATTCTGTTGAGTTGCTTGCTGCGCCACTATGGTTAAGATGTACGGGTTGCGCTCAGCAGCAATGAGGAGGGGGTGCTGCGCCACCAAAAAAGTGTGGTTCGCGCCCGTTTCGGCCTATTTCTCTTCTGGTGAGTTGTCGTATTAACGTGTATTTTCTATTGTATTTGTGTGTTTATTGTGCCGTTTGAATAAAGTTGTTGTGCTTTGTACTTCGTGTATTTTGAACTTTGACGTCTGAGGTGACCTTTTGGTAATACTTGTGTCGGGATAACTCAAGGAACTTAGCAGAATATCCAATTAAGTCTGGTCCTGCGCTATCAACGGGAAATAAATTAATGTTATTAAAAACCGCGACTACCGCGTAACACATTCATAAGGTGAGTTTTTTGACGTGAAAACTTCTTAAGAATAAGCTCTGCGAAAAAATTTTAGGTAATCAAAATGTATTGTGTCGACGAACACCATTTGGAGTATTTACTATAGAAATTAGTCCATATTACGCATACATCACATAATCAAATTATTACTACTAAAATTACTTATAACTAATTGTAGAAACAACTACGGAAAATGTTTCGAAGAAATCTTTTATAATTTTAGTCGTGTAATATGGGACCGAAATAAAATAGGGGTACCCATTTAAGAATTTAAAGTTTTCCCCTCTCCTCCTACAGTGAGAGGGGTTGTTGGGTTAAAAATAACACGAATATTTTTCTTAGAATGATTATATTTTAATGACCTACAATTTTTCCGTAGAGAGCTTATGTATCAGTATATTTGCAGATTTCACATTAAAATATCAGCTGTACATTGTAACATGACGAAATAAACACTAGAATATTCAATATTTCTAATTTATTACCATAGTTTATTTTTGTGTTATTAATAAATGAAAAACTATCGATAAATATCCGTCAAATGAGCTGGCAATTAAATAAATCCCTGTTAATAAAAAGCACGATTCTTTATATTAATTATTTGTCGTAATAATAAAAATATACCTTACTTTTTACTATCTAAGTAAATATAGTACATAATGGTAATTGTCATCAAAATTAATTCTACGTCGCGCCATCATAAATCACCTCATAAATTCGCGAAATATTATTGCTTGTATTCTCCAAGTCTGAACTTGAAGCAATATTTATATTTTACCTTACATCATAAAATTTCCGACTATTTATCCGAAATTAATTGCATCATGCAAATTCGAAGTGAATTATAAATGTCACTTAATATCGAGCGTGTCGATTTGCATGCGACGCTTTTCCACCCCTCTCCTTCAATCCCTAATTTCGGAGAAATTAAATTTTATGCCTGATTTATTATGCGAGTTTTTCATGCGGAAATAACGCCGCATAAAAAATAAATAAAACTCGCGAGCGTTACCACGACCTCCTCCTCTTCCCCAGCACCTTCTCCCACTCACCGCCTCCTCTGACACCACCACGTCTGCCTCCATTCTACCACCCTCTCCCAGTCGAAGTAAAAAAAAGCGGAAAATATAAACGGAAGGAGCAAAAATGTCGCACGGAAAAACGTATAAAACGAAAGCAATCGTCCGTACGGTTTTCGGCGCTCCACCGTTTACATATAACAGCGTTGTACACGTTTTCAGACGAGCTTTATACGTTTTTGCAGCATTTGAAGGAGTGAACAGCCTCCTGGCGGGAGGCTTGTCTTCCGAGGGCATTACTGCGAGGGCGGCCATATGCGCGTCGCTAACAAATTTGGCGTGTACCCGTGCGAAGTAGTAAAAAGCAAATATTTCCATTGCGATCTAATCTGCGTGCTGGTTTGGAATGTCTGCTGGCGTGTGCTGCGTGTTTTCTGCACCGCTGCCACCGCCTTCGCCGCCTCCGTCGTCGACGGTGTCGAGTTTTGCGAGTTTGAATTTCGGTCGTTTTCTTCGCGGATTTAAACTCCACTCAACGCCTCGCTGAGAAGGTCGTTACGTTTTCTCTGTTCGTGGAGGTCGGGCGCAGTGGTAGCCGTTCGGGTGAGGGGCTCAAGGGGGGCGGCATCGGCCCATAACCGTCCTTCGACGCGCTCGAATGGAGCAGCAGTGCGCGCGGAAAACTGGAGGGCTCTAGGAAAAGCGGTAGGAAAAGCGGGAAAGCGAATTACAATTTGAAATGCCATTTGTGCGTATTGTGCGTAGTTCCTGCGACGATCTTCGGTTGCTGCCGATCTTCAAATTTTATCTTATTCCCCGTCGTTACCGTGAAGATTTTGAAAATCTAGTATACATTTCCATTTGGTTGCAGGATGTTTCATGACATACTTGCAACAAATAACCTAACCTTCTTAAAATGGTAGTCATGAAAGGTTCTTTCCATACGTTATATCTATAATAATGTAGGGTATATGAGAATAAAATCAATTTTCACATGATTTTACCTAAGATAACCTAGCCTATCGGAAATTATCATAATTTTATCCAAATTTTAATGTGAGAAAAGCCATCCTAATTTAAATTAACCTAATCTAATTTAGTTTTACCTCACCTAATATAATCTGCCCTAGTGTAACTTAACTTACTTTAATCTAACCTAACCTAATTTTTGTATTATTTTATCTAACCTAAACTAACTTCACTTAACTTAACTCTTCACTTAACTCCTAGTCTAACCTAGCCTAATTTAGTTTTATGAAACCTAATATAACTCAGACTAACCTAACATATCGTAGTCCAACCTACAACTGTGGTAGCCATCGTAACCTATTGTAGTCTAACCTAATATAACTAAAATTACCTGAAATAACATCTCTCAACCTAAAATAACCCATCCTAAAATAACCTAACTTACGCTTCCCTATCCTAACCTCATCCACCCACCTAACCAAACCTAACCTAATCAATCCTAGACATACCTTACTTAATGTAGTCTAACCTAAACTTACATTTGCCTACTTAATCTGACATAACCTAACTTATCTCCAGCTACTCTTAACCTAACCTAATTTCGTCTAACCTGACTTAACCTTTTCTTGCTCTACCTAACATTACCTAAAATATCCCAATCTAACCTAATCTACTCGAACCTGGACAAAACCTAGGATTTTTTAGGTTTTACCTTATCTTACGAGAAATTTGTATGCTTAAAACAAGTCTGATGATGGTAAAGTCATTATAAGCCAACTTTATCAGCCCTAATCATCCTTTATCCCAACATCCCTTGATTTTAACTTCACATAACTTACATTATTAAATCTAAAATTAGCTCAACATGCACTTATGATAGTATAACAGTTGCAAACTCTGCTTGTCTCTTGGATGTTCGGTTATTAATTAATATGTTTACGTTGTGGTTAAGTGACCAAGTGGCTCAGTTCGAAGTCAAAGGATGTGGTCTCCATGAGGACACACCACGTTCAATCATGGTCCACTTCACATGTGCGAACAGAACTTTGAAGTTCAGTATGGAAAATTAAATTATGATATATCAACTCATGCTAAGATTTCCCAAGAAAAATAATTTCCCGCTTGTGACATATTCAACTTCTCATGTTTCAATAATCTTCAATTCATGGAAAATACACTTATTTTCATAAAAAAAACATGCCCAGGCCTGGTTTCATCTTTTAGATATTGATGCAAGAGCTGCAATATGCAGTATATCACTCCATGACTACATTTGCTGTTTTTTTAATAAAAATTCAATTTTCTTTTCTATGTTCATAAATAAATCTGACGGTACACCGAAAGGTATATCTAAACCTATGAATGTATTCAGGAAAATGAAGACAAGTTGATAAAACACGACTAATTTTTGATTGTGAATTGTCCAATGGAGTATTTCCTTGTTCTTTGGCAAATGGAATAGTAGGAAAATAAGCAAACAAACCGGAAGCGGCGTTTGAAAAGAAGCAAAACGAGCGGAAGGCAATGAAACGCGGCACACTCATCCTTCCTCCTAAAAACAGCTCGGAATCGCTTCTAACCAATTTAATAAAGATAATACAATGCTTAGATCGGCGAAATTTTAATAATCTTTATTGACTCTAATCCTTATTTCATCGCGCAGAATGCTCCGACTCAGGCCAACTCTTTACGTCCTTCCTTTTCCTTCCTCTCGGCAAGCAGGCGCAATTTTCATTCGAGAGCGCGCTCCGCGGCACTGCGAGACCGGAAAAGTGGAATGGGAAAAACAAATAATCCCTCCCGGTTTTACTATCAGCCTGCTGATTCCTGCCTTCATACTTGATATAATACAAAGAGATGAGGAGGCCTTGCGTCGACTGCCAGGACGAGCAGCGCGCAGCAAAACATGGAAAATACGAAAATAAATTGCCTCGCAGCAATATCTCACAAAATAAAGACGTATTTAATTAATTTATTTATATATTAACTCAATACAAAAGAAAAATGCCGCGTTTTTTTATTCACTGGTATTATTGCCGAGTAGGGAAAGTATGGAATAATGGAGGATATAAATTGTATATCCCTCAATTTCATTGTTGGAAAGAACCGTTAATAATCCTCGGGCTTTTTACGCCCACCCGGCGTCGGCGGGAATGAGGGTGCAAAATTAAATATTTACATACTTGCGTTACACGAAAAGTAATCACCGAAATACGTAAGCGACGCGCTACCAGTCGCACCCAGTAATCGACTATCGGTTTAGAAGGCGCATAAGCACGAGTCGATTAATCAAAAAGATTAATTATCTGGCGGCGGGCATCATCATGTTGCCACCGGCGCATCCACCAAACATCGCGAATCTGTATTCATGAATGCGGTTTGGTTTTGCGCAGCGGGGCAAAGAATGTGAATATGAATAATCAGACACCACTTATAACACACAACAACCCTTATTATAACACATAATGAATAATACATTATAGAATGTGTGATAAATATATTTCAATTTATGTTTATTCATGCTAAAAATCGTTTTTCTTGCCTTTTATTCAATCTTTATTAATTTCTTGTTACTTTTTTCTATATATCATAATAGTGTTTCTTCTTTTTAAATCCTTAATATATTTATATAATAGTTATTGATATTCCATTGCCAAGTTTGTTGTACATTAAAATCAATTTCCCTTTTAAAGCGTTTTATTCATTCATTATTACTTTCTTGCACGTTTTTCTTCAAGATTGCACGTGTTTCTTCTTTTTAATACTTATAAATATGCCCCTCAACACCGAAGATTACCATGAAAAATTAAATAATATAAGGAAATTTGGTCTGCAGAACGGATATAAGCTGAAATACATAAATAACATATATAACACAATCAAAAACAAAGACACACCAAATAGTAACATAACTAACACATCAGAAAATACTGTATAACCATATACAATGTTTATACATATGTATAGTAACACAAGTGCTGCAGTAAAATTTGCAACAGATTGAAGTTCAACCCAAGCCGCAAATCAAGAGTGGCGCCACTTTTTGCTATTTGATTTCATTAATTTTAAATACAATTTTTAAATTTAATGACAATTTTTGAAATATAGCTTTATTTTAAAACATATTATATATTATTATCCTCAAATGTAAATCTTCTCGCCCATGTTGGAACATTTCTTCGACGATCGATCATTTGAAAATATGCTGCCTACCATGCATTTTGTTTTTGAGAGGGCTTGAAGGTTTCAGTAGCTTGGAAGAATGATATTATATTCAGCTTTACAGTTGCAAACTTACATTTCTGGAAAGATACCGATTGATTAAATTTGCATGTCACATGTAGTTTTTTTAAGGTTAGAATCAATTTTAAGAAGAATTGACAATATATCAAAATCAAAAAGGATATGTCATTCAGAGCAATAAATGAAACAAAAGTATTTATTAACATTTCAAAACTCGTCGCTGGTCGGAAACACCGAATATAGCCGATTACTTACTAGCGCCATCTAATAAATTGGGTTGAACTAAACAATTTTGTTTCATGGCCACTAATATAACATGTGCTTCTCTATCTTATATTTTCTCAGGTTTAACTACACTGACAGAGACATCTACAAAATAACAAAGCACTTCAACATAACACAACACAACACACAAAGTAGCATTCTAAGCAACCAATCAACTAATTAAAAAACTACACCACAAAATTAGCAACAACGACATCTACAAATCAAGTGGAATATATAAAATAATATGTGGAACATGTGAGTACTACATAAGAAAAAAAATTAGGCATTCAACACAAGATTCAAAAAGCATAAGAATGCAATACGTAACCCTATCACCTATAACTCACACTACGCCAGCCACATCACAACAACATTACACGCACACGGTCCCATAGATAAAACAGTGACAGTGCATAAACGAAAACATACAAATATATAAACACAAACAAAATAAGTCATTGATGAACCAGCAACTGCAATGCAATTTAGAAACATTTTTAAAACCATTGAAGAAATTGTATATTCTACTAAAAACGATTGAATAGGTTTGACATGCTCGATTCGTTAATTCCCAGTAATAAATCGGCCATGAGTATTTTTTGTTATATTGTGGTATATCGAACTTTTTCTATTTTAAAAGTCACAGCTACGCCGAAGAAGCCTACCTTGTCATTTTTAGCAGGGCTGCAGTAGTTTCTCCGTTCATTCCAAGTAATCATGATTCAACGTTTATGTCAGAATATATGATGTGGGATAAATTATACAGGGTGTAGTAAATATCGTGGGTGAATAGAATATATTGAGATTTATGATTAATCAAGTTAAACGTTTTTTTTATTGCTTTTCTTTATTGTTTATTACTTTCTTATCAGTTTTGTCTTTATGCAATGAGAGTACTTCTCTTGTTTAATCGACAATTTTATTAATCTCATACCAAGTTGTCATTTTATTGACCTTTTTATGTTTTTTCTCTAAATATTTAAAATATTAAGGGACAAATCTTCTCTAAAGAAGGTGCCAACTTTATCCCTTCTCCATACTATTTGTGTCAATTCCAAGTAATCAAACTTCAATGGGTGATACTATAAAATGCTGTATAAAATATACCGGAAGTGATAAATATACGGAAAATTATGTTTAATCACGCTAAAAATCATTTTCTTGCCTATTATTCAATGTTTATTACTTTCTTGATAGTTTTCAGTCGCTATAGTTACTGAAGTAATAATATGCCATTGCTTTAACCTTATTTATATTTATGATTATGATTGATATTGGTTATTTTATTACTGTAAGTTTCCATATTTTGATGTAAATACGTGGCGATAAACCTGTCTGTAAAAACTTCCTTTAGAAAAATTATAATAAACTGTATTTTACCTTTTGAAACTTTCCTGTTACATTCGATACGGATAAAATATTTATTTCTGAATGAGTATTTATTTAAAAAAATGGGAATTACTGGAAGTAATCATCGTCATAATAATGTCGCAAACTTTCTTACGGCAATCGTGATAAAAATTCACTAGTTCCCAACTCGGTGCTATAGTTGGAAGTTTTTAACTAGTTAGACGCAGTTAATTTTTAAGTTTTCTTCCAGAAATTTCGCCTCGCGGGCTAGCTACTTGCCTGTCTATTTGCTCCCACTTCTTGGCACGCCCGTTTTGCTTCTTTTCCACTTGAAAACGGGTCCGAAAGTGGGCGAAATAAAATCTAAAATGGCGCAAATGTCGAAAATAAAGCGCTGCAGAAATGACACATCCGCGCTGAAAAGGCTGGACGGCGCGGCGCGCGAGGGGTGCGTACTGGAAAGAATTTCGAAAAGTTTTTCACTTAATTTCCCCAGCCGGACGTTTAGCAATTTTTTGTACACTTTTTCATATTTTTTTCTCTCTGCTGCTCGCGAGCGAACACACCGCCACCGAGTTACGCTAAATTTTAGCGTGTACGGTTTTTGAGTCCTGCGACGGCACCACTGATTTATGTCACTCGTAGAATGTGTCTGCGGAATGAATTTCCTGTTCGCTTGATTTATAATTTCAAGTTTTTTGCACGGCTTAGCGAATGCGGGTTGAAAAATAAATGGAGGTTGCATAATTTTAAACATTTACAAATTTTGGATAGGCATTTAATATAGGCAACTATTAGCACAACGAATTAGAAGTTTGAAGTGATGGTTATTTTTGTTGGGCATTGGTATGTTTATTTTTATTTATCATTTATTTGTTTTATTAATATTTTAATTTCATTGGTTTAATAAAACTACGTTGGGATAATAATAACACTCCAGTTTTTGAAATTCTAGGCAATCAAATATACAAACATATGTTGACTCATGATGAATATTCAAAAATCAGGCAATTTTATCTCTCTGATTCTGACGCACGATTCAACATTTTTGTTCCGTACGCCAAACCATAGAACCAAACGCCAAAATTGCGACACGAGATCGAATTTACAAATCTGCAATGCGCGCGCTCGCCTTACTTTACAAGGTAGTGGAATGTGGACAGATAGAATAAGCCTAAAAACAATGCATGTTACAGCGAGACGACGCACTATCCAGGCAATATCACAAACACCTTTCCGAATAAAGTAATAAATAATTAATGCAATAAAATTCGTTTACAGTCAAACAGGAATAGTGGCTTTTTATTATTTTCCATATATGTGTTTTATTATTATATTCATATATGTGGTTTTAAATCTACGCATGGAGAAAAATAAAAATGTTATTGTGTACCAAAATATAGGTCACCAGATTGACAAACAAAAGATTTTCGTTCGTAACAGCCATGTTAGTAAACATACGTGGATATTGAAAATTGAAAGCTTTTTAAAATTAGAATTTATTTCTTCATTTGTTACTTTTGTTTAGTTTTATCTTTTAAGCAAATATCAGAATATTTCCTATTGGCAAATATTGGCAACCGGAAGTACGTATTTGTAACAATTATTAAGAATTATAAATATTCGTTGTGTCATATTATAGTCAATTTTCTAGTCAATAGTCAATTATCTAAATTTTTATTTTGAATTTTACTCGTATAAGAATAAAATGTTAATTTCCACTATGACAGAGGCAAACAGTCATACGTTTAACTTTTGATTCTTGTTTTGTTTTGCCGAATGCGATACTAAAACGTGAAATTCAAACTTTGTTGTTAAATATTTTCTTATTTTCATATTATGCGATGCCCATTCTTGTACGGATCGATTTCTGATTAAATATAGTTTAAATAAGTAGATTAAATATAGTTCTGATGTACACATTAACGTCTAAATATTGAGTAATTATTGACAAGGGGAGTGCCAGTCCTTTCCAATTTTAATGAAATTTGGTAGACGTGTAGAACAGGCCCAAAAACAAAGCCTGTTAAAGCGAGACGACGCACAGTGGTCCCGACTCTTCAAATTTGACGCATAAATATTTCCAATTGAGCTAGAAAGTTGAAAATTTCAGAGTTTGCCTCGAAATTGCTTCTTCTAAAATTTCACTTTTTTTTGCTTAATTTATCGAGCATCGACTGCTATGCTCATTAGCTCTATTCAATCCTTGTTCAATGTAATAAGTCATATTAGGGGTTAATACTATTGATAAGAAGAAGAATTCACTTTACTATGCATCCCCACCGAGAATCGAACCCGGGACCTCTTGGGCATTTTTATTTATTATTTATATATTATTCACTTGCCTCCAATATACCCAACACATATATCATTCGACTCGAAATTTGCCAAAATTTCTTGCAACATTTTTTTGGATATCATGTTTAGAAACCATTTTATATATCATTGCAATTTACTCTGCTAACGTCAACATTGTCGATCTCAAAAATGACTTGTCCTAAATATTCCATTTTTATTCACATTTCCCTCTTTTCTAAAAGTATAAATCATGCCCCAATCGATTCAGCGTGCAAAATTTTTTAAACCCCTGAGACAGTGTTTCATTTGATTACTTAGAACCGAGGTTAGAAGTCATAAAATGTGTGTCTATTAACGACAACATTTTCGCTGAAAAAAAAGACTCGAAATGACTTCTTCTAATGATCACTATTTTATTTACATTTGTTACATGTCTATGTATACAAATCATATATTAGTCGATTCAGAATTAAATTTGTCACTAACTAGTGAAACAGCCATACCGATTAATTGTCTAGAGTAAAAGTTATAGATTGTTGAATTTGAGTCCATTTATGAATTTATATATCGTAGAATATCACAAATATAAGAGGAGGGATCTTACTCGTTACTTACTCGTTAAAGAAAATCAAATATACAATTCAAAATCAAGAAATTGTACCTATTTGGAACAAAAGTAACGTGTGCATCGTGGGATACATGGGAGAAGTGATAACGTGAACTCGTTTAAACTGACCTATTTAATATTAAAATGGTTTAACTTGAGAAATCATTTGGTTATTGCTTAAATTTCAGTTATTCATTGTTTTATAATTATATTCCATCAACATAAATTATTAAATAATATTTAATAAGTAACTAGCAAGAGAATTAAATTCACGAAGATTTAATTAAAATTGTTCGCTACATTTAAAAATGAAATATTTATCGAATTAAATTACCTGCGAATATTAGAAAATGCACTTGGACTTGAAATATCCGCTAAAATTACTTTGGCATCGCCGCAGCAGACATGTAAATGACTCAGTAGCAAAGAATGGCAAGGAGAAAAGAACGCGAATTGTTTTTCCCCTGGCCGCTAATGTCGTCACTGAAGACATTAAAACATTATACGACGCCCATCGCAACAATAACAACAAAGCTCGAGCTTGGGTGATGCGCTCGCTGTGCTCGCGTAATGTTTTCTTTAAAGTAGTGCACTCGCTAGGGGTAGGCTAGGGTAGGTTGGGCAAGAGTAGTAGTGGTTGACGCTGGATGCTGTGCACCGACGCGGAAAGCTCTGCTTGCTTTTTCCGAAACCGGCAGCACGTTGCGAGCTTAAACGAAAAAAAACCTAATGGCGCAATGTTAAAGTATTAAAAGCTTCCAGCAAATCTCCGGACACGCAGCATAACGTCGCACACAATCAACCGGAATTCCATTCGTGAATTTCGCAATAGGAATTTCGCACTCGGCAAACATAACGCGAGGAAGATTGTTTCTCGACGCCTTCACCATTATTGTTTTATTCGAAGTTAGATAAAAGTAACCAATTCCACACATCTTCGTTGTTGTATATATTTTATGAAAGTACGTTTGGTTATATAAGGAGAGTATTATGACGATAGTTCCTAAATGGGGATTTTGTTTTGAAAAAATACGAAATAATTCCAAAAAGGGCAATACCAAGGACATTTATTAATAATAAAGTTTTATCAATAAAAGCAAGCACTGATCCCGAACAGTGACATCTTTACTTTTTCCACTCACCACAACTCACCTCAAAAAAATTCTCGGTAGATGTCGATAGTTGGTTTATAAAATTTGCATAAATTCGACATTCTAAAGTTAGGCAACAAAGCATACGATAGTTTTGTACGAAGTCAAAAGTATATTCGGTTGCCTACAATTACTATATCCTCTCGGCTTTTGAACCGATTGTGGTTGGCTTTTGCTGGCACATTCGAATCGTGGGCAAAAAATGCTGTTTGCAAGCACGTACAAATAGCCGCGCACAATTACGAACGTAACAAATGCGCCAATGTTTCGTGTTTTTGGATCCGGAAACCATTCGATGGTGGCACCACGTATGCGTTTAGTTTTACTATATTGTTCGAAAGCCGCCTAGCCGATGGTTTTTGGGGGTGGCTTCATCCAGCGCTCTTCATTTGTTTCCCGTTCGAGAGGCCAGACGCCCATGTATACCTAGCTTCCGTTTTCATCTTGCCGTCATCCTGCCTCTCCACCGTCGAACGCTGTATAATTGCTATCCGGAGGGGGATTTTAAACGCTTTTACAAATTGCTTTACGTTTGCAGCGAAGGCCAGCCGCAAACAAATGAATATTGAAAAAACAATAACCTGGTTCCGGAGCAATAAAAAATTACGGGGAATAGCCAACTTCACTACTGTTCCATTCCCCGGCGCATTTTGTTTCCCGGGTGCTGTTGTTGATGCGCTTCATCGGCTTTAATTTGCTTAGCGCCGCAATATCAACGCGAAATGAACCAACAGTAACGCAACCTCAACTCAACTTAACCTATTCGAATATATCGTGGGTCGAAATATGCGTTTAGGTTAGGTTTAACGTTTTTTTTACCCAAGCAAATTCCGATCTTTGAGACGAAATTTGTTAAGAATGCTAAACAAAATGCTTTTTGTACATTTTATGTTGGTGGAGAAAAAATGTGCAGCCATTTATTATTACGTCGCTTGTGCGTCTGCCACGTGCATGCAAACGTGTTAAATGCGCGCGCGAGGGCGGTTAATGAAAACGTGAAATAACGCTGAAAGAATGGCAACATGCCACTCATTTGCAATTTCGCCGCCGCCAACAGCGACGGCACCGCACTGTTTGGTCTTCGACAGCCGCTTTTATTTTAATTACGTTTCCGCCTACCTGCAATAATTTGTTTTAAAACTCAAAGCTTTTAATGATTTTTTAACATGTTGGAAATTTCAATTGTTAACTTACAATTAATTTCACTTTTTTGACATTATAAACAAATTTATCTATGAAATAATATGAGAAAATGTAAGTTAAAAAACTATCTCAGCTCGCTTAAAATAACATAAAGGCACAAGATTGTCTCGGGGTAGCTTCTAAGTAGTTGGCACAGGCGTTGGTGCGCCTTAAGTCTAGGAATGTCACTTCCCACTTCCCAGAACGGCTGCCCAATATCAGCGGTGGTCTCACCCGCTCTGGCTATATCACAGCCAAGATTTTCGTGTCACACCTTGTAGATGCTGAGATTGAGTGAGCGGTAGACGAAGAGTGCCCAGATTAGAGGAAGGTAGGATCAGGAAGTGGAAGTCAGTGAAGATCGGGATGTTGGGGTGTTAACAAAAGGTGACAAGGTTGGAAACTCTAAGTAAATGAAAGAGTCATATAAAGGAAAAGGTAGCCGGTGTCTGGAGCCGGATGCCCATTTTTGCGGTCCAGCCAATAAGTCCGAAACTAGCTTAAGTCGTAAATCCCATAAACATACGTCGTAAACAAAAATTTCGGAGTTTAAAGTGTGCAATAAAGGGGACTGATTGTTTCTAGAAACTGACCGCGGTATTAAATTATTAATATTCGATGCGAGAGCAACATATTGGATAATATCTTTTACCTGGCATATCTTTCTTAGGGGTTGGAACATCACCTATCTCCTTTTTATACCTAAGATATGACAAAGAAATCCCGAAGGCGCGTCGACGACGCGCATTACCAGCTGTGATGCGCTTGCGAAGCGCTGACGTGACAAGCTTAGCTCGGACGAAGGGACAAACTGTCCAATGCCGGGTGGTTGAGAAAGTGAGAGCGACAGACATTCTCTCTCATTTAATAGCGCGGCCAGGTGGAAAAACCGGGTTTGCAACACCCAGTGCATAAATTATTGTTTAGGTGTTGTAAACGATTAACTTAACAATGAAGGTGCGGTCAACCGTACTAGAAAAGTCAAGAGTGGCAATAAAGGTTTCGGGTTTTCGGGGTAGACTCCTCAGCCGATTGACGCATAAATATGTCTCGAGCGGGACGAGTCCGACTGAGGGAAATAAATCTTGGGGATGAAAGCGACACTGTCTGACATTTTTGACGCACCAGCTAGCTGACGGGTGGTCTACAGTCGTGGGCAAGTGGTGGACCACCACGAGTTGAGTGCGGAAAAGAGATGCACCAGTGATGCATCCCAATTGGACGGGGGCGTGCTTATTTTAGTCACCACGCTGATTTGTTGCTGAAATTTCTCGTGGTGGGAAGTGCGTGGAAATTTTGTATATGTTTATTTTTGGATTTTTGTAAATAAAAATTCAGTTGTTACCCAAACTTTGCGGCGACAACTTCTTCCTCGACTTTCACATTGGACGGGTAGTCCAGCCCTGCAGTTGCTTGTTTGAATACTTTTCTATCATTTTCCGAGTCTCTCAGCGGGGAACTCGGTGGCGACCGTGGTCCTTTGAGTCCGCCTATCTTCTTTTCTAACCCTACCTTGGTCGAGAGTGGCCTTGGTACTTTCGCGGTTCTGAACATTTTTAATCCCGGAACAACTCGTGTTTTCTTCAACATCTTCTTCAATTGCATCCGACGGTTAATCCACGAATCCTGCCTAAACAAAAGATTCGCGATCAAACGTGAAGGCACTGATTATTTCTTTCTCCAGTGAATAATCTGCAATATTATAATTAAAGGCTGTAAGTGTAGTTGTCTACATTAAAGCCATATAATTATACCTAATTATAAACAAATCTGTATTTCTATCCCACCGGGTGTGGTTATGCAATAATATTAACCTGGTATTCGAGCTTGCTTCTAATTGGAAACGAGCTGGTTACACACGTATCGCCGCCTCCGCGCTGCCTCCGAGTAGTCCAAGGGGCGGTCGCGGATAATAAATGGATAACCACGAAAACCGCAAGCACGATGTAATTATTACGACATTAAGGCTACCTCACATCACAATGCTTTATGGTTGGTTACACCAAAATTCCATCAAATCTTGATATGCTTCGCTGTAATTCATAAACTAAACTAATAACAAACTTTGAAATAACTTTGATGCCATCTTTATCAACATCATAGTTTATTTTGAGAAACTCCAAAGGAATCGAACTAAATCCAGTATCATATTTTGGTACATGTAAACGCATTTAACTATCCAAAATCAGAAATTGTGTTATTACGCTTTTAGATAATGTTCTTACCCCGCGCATGCGCCCTTCAAATATAGCGAAATGTAGTTATTTTCTAATTTGCTCGACTAAAAACGATTCTTCTGCATCATCATTCCTACGAGTGTGTACCGTATTCTTGAGTGTTACCTTTTCTCTGCTAGGGTACACAGTAAAGCTTTTTAAGTAATAAATTCGTTAAAACGCGAGGGGGCATTCAGGTACCTTAATCGGACTTGACGCGTCAACTGCACTGCGTACATACATCTTTGATATATTCCTATCTTTATCAACATCAAAGTTTATTCATAAAACTATTAATGGAATTGAGCTAAAGCAGCCCAAAAATGTCAAATATAGACCTAACCTAAATCTAACCTAATTACCTAAGAGAAGATAATTATGTAAAACCTATTTTCGTAAACTTCATGATGAAAAAAATGCGAACGGTTTATATTCGGAATGAAATTACTTTGGTCGCATGCAGACTATATTATACGAAGTAGAATAAATTTTTGAAAAATGCACCACGGTCGCTGTGCGTCGTGTTTGTGCAGTACGGCACGTCTCCATCGGCTTTTTAGCCACGCGCTGCACTAATTGAATGTTTTTATGTATTCATAGAGGGGATACGAGTGGTTGTGTGTATGCATGCACTTGAAGTGGCTCTTCGGTGTGCACGCTGCCGCCACCACCACCGCCTGTGCTGTGAAGTGCCGCCATCCCACTGCCACCTCTTATACTACCACCTTTTTCCCTTCATACCTATATACCCTCGTCTAAAGCCCCCCGGGCATGTTGAAAATTATTCTCAATTTATATAACATACCATAAAAACAATTCCATCAAAAAAGCGTATTGTAACAAAAATTGTAAAATTAAGAAGAACATTAAAGCATTAAAGAAATAGGTGTTTTTTGTGTTGACGTTTGCCTATTGTAGATTATGGACGTGTGCCAATTTCTGGAAATGAATCTTACATGTGTTCCCTTGGTGGCATTTGCAACATTAGGCCCACCTCGTAAAAGCGCATTTTAATGTCTCCCAGGGAAGCAAATGTTTGGCGTGCATAAAAACCGATGATTTGTGAGCGTTGAGGTGGTCCAAACGTAATTATTTCGCAATTTCCTCGCTTTTCTATTTCCGGTGCCGGTGGCGCGAGTACGAACGTATTACTTTTACACGTTATAGCCGCTGGGTGGTAGGATAAGGGGTACGAGCGCTACGGGTAGGTGGTATGTACGATATGAGTGGTAAGAGTGGTAGGGTTTTAAGAGGGTTGGTATGGATTTAAGAGGGGTTTAGGTGGGGTATAACAGGGTGGAAGGAGGCTAACGTTTCCTTACACGCGGAATTATCCTCCGCATGAGTTTATGGCGTTTGCCAACGCGTCCGCCAATAAAAGTTGAGTTGTAAATCACGGTTGCAAACATGCGCTGCGTTTGTAACCCACTAACCGGGAAAGTATTACGCTAAGTATGAAAAAAAAATACGCGTACGCTAATAATTCAGGAAATTATGGTCGTTTGTTGCTATCATACGCGGTTTTTATTACCTATTTTTAAAAACGCTGCTTACGGGGTGCTTGTTTACGACGTTTCCTACTTGAGAAAAAGGGTTTAAAACCGAAACATCCTGTACGTTGTTGAATGTTGTCGGGCTACGTAACCGTAATTTATGAATTATTATCAGCCGGTGAGTGTGCTCCTGATACGTGAAAGTGTCCTTCGGTTTGTGGGTAGCTCGGTAGCTATGTGGTTATGTGTGTGTAGGTGGATGAGAATAGTTGCGCACATCCGGAAAGTCCTCCATCGGGGATCCCTCTCTGCCAGTTTTGGGTGGGCCATTACATCCGGTCATGTTATGGCCGCTTCCTTCGGTCGGCACGTTGTCGCCGACGTGGTTTGTGTGCGGTATCTTAACGCGCCACATTCGACGTGATGCTCCGCTGAAACTCCCTATCTTCTATAGGTCCTGGACCTCACTCCTGATGATGTTCGGGAATCTCTCGTCTTCGCCTGATGATTGCCGCCCATCGTTAGGCAACCGGTCCGGCCGCGCGCTTCGCGTATCGAATAAGATAAGCATTATCTTGGCATCGCAACATTCGTGTGTTCCTCCCAACTTTCCTATTTTCCATGACAGAGTTGATGTCTCTCTAGAGGGACCCAAAATTCATATCAACGAGTGCACGCCCATCGTAATGTATCAA
>WSZQ02086665.1:46617-60564 GCA_019419845.2 Weissflogia rhopalogaster
TCCATGACAGAGTTGATGTCTCTCTAGAGGGACCCAAAATTCATATCAACGAGTGCACGCCCATCGTAATGTATCAAAATATCTATAAAGTTGCATTGTGATAAGGTAATGGTTTCAATTTATTTAGAGTAATGATCATTGTTTCTAATCCTTTGAAGAAGTATTTAGCGATAATTGTTTACAGATTATTTATTATATGTTACCATTTGTATAAGTAAATTTTTAGTCTTACAATGTGAAGTTGTTTATTGATATTCTTCATGAATGTTTCTTCATATTTCTAATAAATCACCTAATATATTATGAAACATGTTGAATCAATTATACTACAATGAAACGAAAATCTTAATACAAGTTTAAGAACTTTGATCGGACAGGGCGTGATTACATACACCAACCAATGACATGACCCATATCTTCTTTTCATGAATGTTTCTTCATATATTCATAGACACTCTAATACACCACCTAATATATAAATATTAAATACGTTTAGGAAATTAAATTGTTATAAAACCGACCGAGTGCGCTGTATACATCGGCCGATGACCTGACCCACGTCTATTAAGTCACCTTAATCAGACTTCTTACATAATTGTAAACATATAATAGGTTGCCTATAATAAATCTTAGGCTCTGAAATATTTTAAAATTAAAGTAGATGATTTCAATTTACAATTATTATTAATTTGTTGGCAGTATTTTCACAATATGATGGATGATATATATCATGAAAACATACATTTCTCGAACATCTATCGCATCCAATAAATGATATTTTTGTACATTCACTTGGAATTTTCAAATTTTCTATATTGAAACAAATCTGTCGACTTAATTTCATTAAAATCGGAGATGACACAACCTGGTCCTCCCCTTGTAAGTAAATATTACATGATCAAACAATTTAGCAACGATCTAAGAAAATGTTTTCGATAAGAGGAAAATAAGTCTAAACATCATCCTCAGAAAAGTTCGGTATTAATACCTGAAATTGGCCGAGATACTTGCGTAAAATTGACAGAAGAACCTGTCCTCTGTCAAATTTGCAAAAGTTTGCTTATTGCCACTTTCCCGACCCGCTCAAGTTTGCCTACAGTTTTCCGGCTGTTTGCCAAACTCGCATAAGTCTGCAGTTTTATCCCCGACGACGTCCCCCCCCCAGGGGGTTCCCCAACTTTGACGCACTCTCGTCGAAAACAATGCGAAAGTCACCTATCGCAGTTGCGCAATAAACTCGCCGCCGGCAACTGTGTCGCGTACTAATTATTAATTCAGATTGCACACGCGCTGCCATCGGCGTCACTCATCACGTACGCGGAACGCATATGCGACGAAAGCGCGAAATTGAAATGAATTGATTTCCGCGCACGCAGCATCCCATAGCCCCAAAATGCTAAATTTATTACCCAACATCATTGCTGAAATTTGCGACAATGTCACGCCCATGTTCGCACGCAAATTGAGCATAACTTAATATAGAAATTTGTCTCGTGTTATCCTTTTTTCCTTTATTCTCTTTAGGCTTCAAATCTTTTAGTCTGCTAATCTTTTAATCTGTAAGCAATCTCAAAGGAAAGATTTAAAATAAAGGCGGGAGTAATAATAGGTAATCCATGCGCATGTGTGCTCATTGAGTGCGTAATGCTCTTATTTAATTATGCGCGCGGGTGAAAATCCTTGCGTCAAGTGCTCCATTGCGTCGCGAATGTGGCGAATGTGTGCGCGGGACTATACATTGTGCAGATGTATGTTGTGATGAGTATGAATATGTGTGAGTGCTTGTGTGGGTGTTTGCCATGGATGTATATCGAGGGCGTAAGTCGAAAACATGTAGCATGCTCGTAATTACGCACCATAGTAGCACGCCGCCGCCCGCGAACCACAGGCATAGAGTGGAGTAGGCGGCAGACGGCAGCCAGCGTATAAATTATTCAAAACGCATTATTCGATTCGATGCGATTTGCATGCGTTTATATTATATTGCGGTTGTTGGCGGTTGCGATTTTTCCGCCGGTGCTGATTGCAGTTGTAATCAGCGATTAGCTGTAATTCGTATTATAAAATTATTACTATTACAGAAATGTAATACTCGAACATTAATTATTATGTATTGTTGGAGATTTATCAAACTAGTTACTTTTCTATGAATTTGATAGAATAGGAAAACGAAATTTGTAACTATGAAATCTGATATTTCAAACATCACGATGAAAATTTTTGGGAGGTAACAAATTGTGGCTTTCCTTGGTAGTCATAGTTATTCCTTTTTCAAAGTTTGGATATCTTCCATCAAATAACTATTAATGGACGATTTTTGGTCTTCTTTATTAAGATGTTTGTCAAATTTTCTATGATCTCCTCATAAATAATTGGCATACATTATATCTAACCTTACTTTTTGTAACCAGATGTCTCGATGCTGAAACTAACAGTATCAGCATCGAGGGTCTCATATAGAGTATCTAACTCAAAGTGTTTTGTGTTTGAAATATTGCAGTAATAAGTTTACAGAGATGTTCCAGAAAATCATCATAGAGTAAACACTTTTTGAAGATCCTTAAATAACGATTAAAACTGAAGGAAAATTAAGTTGATCAACTATTTGCTGAAACTGTTGCAATACACGTACATTAATATATTAGTTAAGTTCCAACCATGAAATCTGGTATATCTAACATAACAAAGGTTTTTCATAGGTAACAAATTGTGCTTTCTCTTGGTGGATATCAATAACTGCGGTTAAACGATACTTGGTTCTTTCATTAAAATTTTTGATAATTTTTCAGTGTGATCCTTAAGTGTCAAAGCGAACTTCATGATGAAAAATACAAAACTCTTTAAAGGTTGGGCCTTACCGAAATGCTCCTCTATACTAATTCTTACTTGAAAATCATATTTTCTAGAATCCAAACGCTATATTTTAGATGAGATAGGCCATTTAACTAGGACACATAACTAATTGACTCCCAGAGTGGACTGTAAATTCATGCCTCAGTCTACACCAAGTTACGACAACGTGTTATGGATAGAACATAATCTCAACTTGGAGTAAGTCCCACTTCCATGGGCTTGAAATAAGTCTCAAATGGAATGGGTAACTAAAGTGGGAAACCTGAAATTAGCAAAATGGGTTACCGAGTGACCGACCCCTGCTCTATTCCTTCAGTTACAATTGATTGTATGTTTAAAAATTGTAAATCACGGGAATATAACCATAAATTCTCCTCTATACTAATACCTACTTTATGTCCTTTTTTCTTGAGCCCGAATGCACTATTTTAGATGAGAAGAGACATACAACTAATTGTCTAAAGTCATTCTTAGTCAACCATTTTGAGTTTCAGATGCATTTTGGCCAAACAGTCACTAATACGACAGTACGTAATGACCATATGACCTAATAAAAATGTTAATTACCATATTTAAACATATACCCTAACAAGAAATAGAATTGATCTGATTTTGTTTACTAAAGTACTTATTGTACGCGATCATAACATTTACATTGCGTCGGAATTATTGTTAATTATTCCAAGATTAAAAGAGACAAGCACGACAGTAACGCGACGTGTGGCGTGGCACAATGCACAACTTGCAGTGACATTGTTCCCGCTGGCTGCACAATGGCGGCGACGGTTGACTGGGATGACAAAGAGCAGGTCGTGGAAAGATGCGCCACGGTGTGTCGGGAAATTCGAGCGGCGCTGCTGCGACGTTGGTGGGAAACGATGGCAGGACACGCGGGAACAGCGACTTGTAGTGGAATGACGCTCAGGTTCTCAGATTCCTGCTACCTCCACTACCTTCCCTGCGTGTTCTCACACCACCCGATGCATTCCTAGTATCATGGACAATGTCACCCTGCCAACCTTCAACGTAACAACGTTCTCTACATTAATGAAGTCCTGCATACTCGTCTGATCAGCTGATCAATGTCCTAGCTCTAGACGCCTTGTGTCATTAGGAATTTTGCTAAACATGCTTCTAGATCTGACTTAATCTACATTTATAGATCTCTGTGTATTTCTGGTCAAGAATGAGAGGAACTTACAATGGACACATTGGAGATGACCTAGCCCAGTTAATGATATCTAACCTAAAGTGTTCCTTGATATTTTCTTCAGTTCCTAGATTTGTTACAATTTTGATTCCACTCGAAAGCCTTACACATGCGTGTATGTCAGATGATGGCACGATTCGACGATTTTGTTGAAATAACAACCCCGGAAGTTGACTGGCGGTCGTCGCTTCGTTAGGTGGCAGGGATCAAGGAAATTTGGTTTCATTCGCGGAGTGCTCCGGTACGCTCTCTTGGTTAAGTTATAGTTTCACTTTCAAAGCCTTTTCGGAAAGCGGCAGCGATTTCAGCCAAGGTGGAGCCAACCAATCCCTCCAGGCACACGCAGGGCTTTCCAGTGTAATGAACCAATCTTAGTTTGACTCGAGGAAACTTTGCTGCAGCAACTTGAACGAAGCGATTTCAGGCCGTAGATTCCCACATATCCACATATACACACAGATCGTCGAGAAACAGGCGTACATGCTCGCATAGAAACTGCTACACTCTCCAGACCCGGTGGCGGTGGCGAGGACGAGGGGTGTTTCCGCAGATGGTTTTCGCCCTTTCCGAGGCCGCAGTGGCCACGACGGGCGGGTATCTTTCACCGCTTGCTCTTCAACGCTGAGCAGCAGTGGTGTTTTGATTGTTGCCGGCGTGCTGCTCCGATGAGCAAACCGAAAAGTGACTGACGTATGGCTCCGCCGGCCTTTCGGATCGGGGTTGTTTAGGGGGTGGTTGGAGCAGGCGCATGTCTCCGGCATGTCGGTACCGGGAACGCTCGTGTCTTAATAGACTCGTCGAGTCTTTCAGTATTCCGGGTCGTAAACGCGCAAAAGACGAACGAAATCCAAACCGGCAGACACTGTGTTGGGCCTTTTTGATTAAAATCTCGGCGGATCTCGTTTGCCAGCTTGTTAAATGCACTTTTGGTAATGAAATGCGCGGTCGCATTCCGTGCATGATTTCGCTTTGCGAACGCTGCCCACGTCCTCAAAGCAAATTTGTTTTTAATTATCCTTTCATCCTTCGGAACTATCTTTAATTCTTTGCAGAGAAAATACTTCAAATGTCCGTCGACATCGTTTAGAATAGTGTGCTCCTAACGATTAGTTCTTTACTTCCATTGTCTCTAGATGTCTCTTTAGACATCTAACAATGTGGTCTGGGTATTTATTCGAAAACTCATCAAATACCTCAGGACTTGACAGATCGTTTATTAGGCACTGAAGAGGGAGAAGGCACTTCGATACGATCTGACTGTTTTAAGTGGGCCAAGGGTCTTTATATTCTGCAATTCTGATGCACATCTTTCCACAAATCTAATGAGCTAATATTAATCAATGGAATAATAGGATACCTAACACTATCAAGAAGGATATGTTAATATTAAGCGACGTGCACGGCGCATTCGTGTGTTTTCATTTTCAGAGAAAATAAAGGATACAATGACGTCATTTAGAATAATGTTCATAGTCATTCCATAGGATTTCTTTGAACTTCCCTTATCAATATGTTCTCTGAGTCTTTATTCAAAAACTCACCGATTAGTTCTAGCCATGTGAGCTCGCTTACAAGGCACGGAAATGGAAAAGGGTAGCTGGATACGATCTGATTTTCAGTCGGCCTCAGTCGGGTCTCTATATACTGAAATTCTTGTGCAATATCCTTTCACAAATCTACTGGGTTTTATAATAATCCAGTTCTTTAATCCCATTGCCCCTAGGATTTTTTGGGTTTCTCTTATCCATGTGTTCTCTTCTCTGTGTGTTATGTGGTATTCGCACTTTTTAAAACCAAGTTTTAATTCCTGATGAACCGCGGAACCTGACTTGATAGAATCGTTTCAATAAAAGTTCCTTGAACATAAGCAACACTCATAGCAACGCCTCCGTTTACAAGGCACAATGTCGAACACAGCAAGGTCTTTATTGTAACAAAATGGCATGAACTCAAATAACAACTTAACAAACAACAAACAGTGTTGCGCGTTTTTATAGAGGCAGCGCAACTATTCTTCTACGTCTGTGTGCACCAGTTTTATCAATTTATAAACGTCTTAGTTATAGTAGCGCTGCAAGCGCCACCTAGACTAGGCAACCAACTCAACAGGGTCTTTATCCATGAACTAGATATATCAACTGACTTACTGGCTTAGGTACTGCAAAGAGTGCAGGAAGCAGGCGACTGGAAATGAACTGTCTGGTCACTCGCCTGAAGGCTTGTACATACTGAAGTTCTTATGCAATAACCTGAACAATTCTAATAAGGCCGTCCCAATTCTCTTAGAACCTAATTTCTTGTATATTACCTTACAAATATACTCATATTGTTACATCTGCGACATAATTAATCGCTTCTTATTCTGAATAAAAAATATTTTACAAAATCTTATTAATAAGATGAATGATAATAAGATAATAATATAAGCGAGGTGCATAATTTATTCATGTGTAATCAAACTTGGTGACACGTCTTTTTTCTCTCTCTATGGGACGAAAAGAAGAGAAAGCTGCGATCACATAGATTATGATGTTCCATTGTTAATTCATGTTGTGGCTTGGCGCCTGCCTCCCCGATGGAAATTCATTAAAAATTTCTTCACCTTGCGTTGGGGATCAGAACTCCCAACTCTATTCATCGCCGTGTTACTTTTTATTCGTGCGCAATCTAAACTTTTTTACGACCTACGACAGAACTGTTGGAAATGGAGAACTTGGGCGGACCGCCACCATTTTCATAACGAAATATAAAAAAGAGAGACCGGGCTAAATAATATTTATTAAAATTTCTCCCCCATGTAGCTCTACTTTCCCAACACGTTACGTTAAAAGTCCAAAATTTTACGAAATGAGCACTGAACGCATGCGATTCAACTAGATGCCCCAAGTTTTTTTTTATAAGAAAATTGTTGTATATAAAGTGCTATAATTTACCCACACGATTATGGTTACCTCTGATTTGAACAAATGTTTTCTGCTTCTGTTTTATAATGTGCACATTATGATATCGATTTTTATTAAGTTATGATCATAACAATACTAGTAGATGACGTGGGTATAGCATTATAGCGTATAGTATTACATCCTCGTTATATTCATACTATTCTTCGTTATATTCAATGATTATAGTCACTTTTCAATCACATCGACAAAAACTATGTTTTACAATATTGGATCCAAAACTGCAGAGCAACACATGTTATCAATATATTACACAGCAGAGAATTGCAGCAAAAAAATGTGCAGAAAGGCGGAAAACTAATTGATACATATTGCAAACAATGCTGTGGAAACATCTGCTGCGCTCGGCTGAGTTTCGGAAACATTATTCTTTATATCGCACCGAGTGGTGTAGCATTTTTTCCCGCGGAAAATACGACGGATTTATATATAGAATACGTATTTAGATTTTTTGGCACCCAGCCAGGCAGCGGGCGAGACTGCAGGTGAGTGATGACCACCGGCGTTTTGAATTTTATGCGAATCGAGAAATCAAGACAAATGTTGCTTGCATTACCGGCACGGTGCGGCTGGAGGAAAAAAGTTTGATAACCGCAAGTGTACACGTCGGTAGACGGGACGGCCATGGGCAGCGGCATAAAAACCACGTTATGATTTTATTTATTATTTTTACGACTACGTAAATTATTCCGTTAATGGCCGTGCGTGCGAGATATAGATATAATATTTGCAAACACATGGTATATTTACTTGCTGAATATGTTATGCCATTGCGAGCCGTTCGTGGTGGTTAGGGTGGGCAGTAGGGGGGTAGGGGATAGGTTGGTTCGGTAGGAATGGGTTGGACTGTATGTTTGGTTGCCGAGGCAGATATCAGCAAACATGCACCCGTGAGCGCAAAAAGTGGTGGAATTTATTCAACAGCGTCAAAACCCAGCGTGTGTGGAGGGTTTTCTGGGAGGTGGTTGCCGGAGTATGTGTCTGTGTGTAGAGTAACAACGCACATGGTGGAGGAGGTTGTTGGCCATGCATGCATAACACTATTTCCTAGAGAACCGGCGAATGAGCGTGGTGGCGGTTAGCTTTCACGCGCGATTGTATAAGAGAAGAAATCCCCACCACCCCCACCGGCCACGCACTCATAATTTACATATAAATTTATTTAAATATACGAAATTCCAAAACGCCGACATGGGCTACTATGCGGAAGGATGTATAAATGTGAGTTTGGCGAGTGTGTGCGGGTCTGTGGGTATATGTGAAGATTTGTGGTTGGAGGTTGGTTGGACGTGGCGGACGGGTGACAGTTTTACGCCCACGCGCAAGTTTTCCGCTTTTCCGGAGCAGCGTGTGTGACGGACCGCAAGTTGCACGAAGCAAATCGCGCAAATCATCCTCCGCCCCTGCCGAAATTGCAAAATTCGAAGCGCAACGTGGACGTAAATGGAGAGATTCAACTCGCTTCTCGTTTTTGTCCCGGTGATATCACGCAATGTGTCCAATCGGATAAATCAAAGAGATTTTGTTCTCAATTCAGGCGATTAGTGGATTGCGTGAATTGCATGCACAGTGAATTCATTAGTCGTAGGCAACCCACTCGACGCCGATGCCGACTTCCACTTACGCGTACTGTCGATAGGTAGGTTTGTAGTGGTAGGTGGCGCTTCAGATGACCATAGGTGTCGCTGGGCGATGCAAATTGCAATTACGATGGCGCAGCCTAGCCACCGCACAATTGGATTATGTCATTGAGATTTCGCCACTTAGGGCGGCTGGTGGCGGCGACTAAATGCGCCACGCCATTATACGCCCGCGTAAACCTTTAATTAATCTCGCCACGACGGTGACGACAGTGCTCCGACGCTGGTCAAAGTGTGTTCGAGCATTCGGGCACGATGAGAACACTCGGGCCTGGCTGCAATTAAATATGATTGCAATCAATGTCAGGGTGCATTCGGCGTCGTTTGGAATCGATGGAGAGTGTGCGTCGCGGTTTTGTGAATCCGAAGGATCCGTGTATTGGCTACATTGTGCTGGTTTCGAACTGCGCCTGATGGTCTGTAGTAGATCTGTAGTCTATAGTAGATTTGATTGAATGGGAATGAACATGAACGTGGCTTTAATTCGTAAATATTTATTCAGTAGAAAGTTGATTCCAACTCGTATCAATAGAATTGATAGAAATGAGGGATAAAAGAACAGTGGAACATTTGGCACTGAGGAAATTAATACCAGATGGAAAAGGAATATTAATGAGAGTAGAAAGGGACGTTATAAAGAAGATTTACTCCTAAGAATAGAAGCTTTAGATAAAAGGGAACGATGGAAGATAGTGGTGGTACAATCAGAAGAGATGTTTACAATATCCACTAATTAGGAGAACCATATTTACTTGTCATTCTATAGTCTTAGTAACTTTTGTGTGACGTTTGAGTACTTTGTTCGCACTAGGCGCGTGCACGATGCGCACAAGAATTCCCAACAAGATCTTATTTCTTTCTCGATTATAATACCTTTATTCTGACCGGTATAAAAAGTGACTGGAGGGATGTCTAAAAAGAAAGAGTTTATAGGAATTCAAAATTCTCAGGAAAAGTATGAGGCTACGAAGTATTATATGCTAGGGAATTCGTTAAAATCGTCAAAAATCGTGAAAATCGGTAAAATTTGAATAGTAAGGATGACTTCTGAAAATGATTTAAAAAGAAAGTATTAGAAAGTATTAGGGACTATACGAAATGAACTAGCAGAAGAGATGCTCTAGAAACCGTGTCCCGCGGGCTGCTGATGATATTTAATATTTAAACACCAAAGAAAGAATATATAAGGCATAAAATGGTTAGGTGGACCAAGTTTAGTGGTCAGCTTGTAATCTTTGTAACTTTTCTGAAGTACCTTGCTCAGACCGGGCTCGTTCGCGTGCATCGGATACCGACTTGGTACACCATCTCCTTTCCCCATCTATTTATGACCGATATATAAAGAGACTTGACGGAAGTCGAAAAGGAATGTGAACAGAAATAAACAATAGAATAGGGACAGAAGAACAGGTCTATAAAAGGTCCTGTGGGAAAGAACGTATAAAAAGAAGTGAACGTCTAGCAAAGAACATTTAAAAAGAAAAACATGGAATGAATTCGAAGAGTGACTAAAAATGTCATTTGAGAAACTACAAGAAACGAAAAGAAACTAGCAAAAGAGATGATCTAGAAGACGAGTCCAGGGCGGGATGGGATGAAATTTTATAATATTACGAACATCGTAGGCGTGTGCAAACACAAAGGCTATTACGTGTACTTGTATTTTGTATGACTGGCGGCTAGGAGCCGGGAGTATAAAGTGCACTTGTAACACGTGTTCGCGTGTTCAATTTACCGCCGCCACCGCCGGTGCTGCCGCCGCCGGCGAGCCCAAGGTTCGGCGCACTTTTGGCGATCGCGTTTCATCATTTTTCGAAGCAAAACGTGGAAAGCCATGCGTGGGGGAGGGACGAAAAAACGCAAGAATGTATTGACTTTGACAAAGAATGTAATATTTTATTTTCTCACTTGCTCACACTCGCACGCCATACGCCTAGGCGTCGAGTATCCTTTGTATCCCGAAAGCACACACGCGTATTAGAAAATATTGGCGTTTCACATTTGCCCGAACACCAGTAGTTCCCCCAACCAACAGTTCCATCTACAGTATGTTTCGACTTTACATTCCATTAACACGTTAGGCAACCCACCACCAAACGGCGGCCAACATTGACTGTTATTCCGACATGTGCATTGAGCTTATGTTTGTTTTATGTTAGCCAAACATTTGATGAACTTATGTATGAGAGTTTAATGCGTTTCTTTGTACTGGCACTTGTATTAAAGCAAAGCATTTGGAGGGAAAATGTGTTTGGTGTTTCGGAGGTGGGTTGTTGGGCTTGGGGAAAATGTGCACGAGTCACGTTCCACGTGTCTTGTCATGTCCTCATACACCCGACCACGTACAGGCCAAGTCCGAGTCGGGTGGGTTATTTTGTTTGTGTGCGCGTGTTTTTTTGGACCAGTTGGTTTCCACTACGTCTCTCGGACGTCTCGGACGCTTCGGCTTTTAACGATTTTAACACGTCTTTGACTTACATGCACTGGGGAAACGTAAGAAAAATATCGAAAGCTTCCTGCTGGCAACCACAAGAAAGCACAAAGCGAACGTCGTAAAATTTCTTTTTAGGTTCAGGACGTGCTTATTGGCATATAGTGGACTGGATAATATAAAATATAATCATGGAAGGACTTTTATCCAATTATATTTGTTCATTAAAGTGGATTAGAGGAAATTGGAAATTTCATACTGGATGAGACAGAACTTAGGAAATAAAAGTAAACCGCTAAGAATTTAATAAACAATAGGATCTTAAATCGATCAAAAAGAAGAGGTGATTTGCGGAGATGTATAGAGGACCAAAACATAAATCGATAGATGGCATTAAACTTATCTAGACAGACTCAAAACCGTTAGTTTATGTCCTACTACCAACAGTGATACTAGGAGAAGGAAATTATATGTAGTGACTATTGAGAAGGTGTGTTCGCTTCAGATTCTAGTTTGAGGCTCACTTTATTTTGGAATCTTAGAAACTAACTTAAGTTTCAACAATCAGTGCCGCAGTGACTCTTTCTCTCTCTCTCTCTCCAACGTGGCAGACATGGCGGTACCATATACTCATCCTGTGGTGACTTACCACTTTCACTCGCTGGGTTTGGGTCGTAGATGTCACTCAAAGACCGAAAGTTAAAATAAGTAATCAAAAAGTATCCATTCTATAGGGGAAATATGATCGTGGTATACTCAGTCACCCCCAGTGGGTGGGTTAGGGGTAACTCTTAAATTTTAAATGGGTACCCTTATTTTTTAATGCTGATTCGAATTGTACGACTTTTTAGTAAGTAAGATATGTTCGAAACATGTTTTTCGTAAGCGATAAAAATCAATGCCTAGAAAATAATTTAGTCCTATTTTTATATTACAAAATAAATTCATAAAATTAATTTTTGCCACTTACAGAAGGAACTACGAAAAAAATGTTTCCAACAAATCTTACTTTTAGTCGTACAATTCGAAGCTGCATTAAGAAGTAAGAATACCTATTTAAAATATACCTACCCTCCCCTGGAGGTGGGGTTGGGTAGCTGAGTATACCACGATCATATTTCCCCCAGTGAATGGTTACTTTTTGATTACCAACAATGTTTTCGTAGAGGGCATATTTCTCGAGATATTTAAAGTTTTCACGTTAAAAAGCTCACTAGGTATAGAAATAAAATCTATTAAACCGAGTTTTGGCCTTTCACGCCCGAACAGATCATGAAAGAGGGAGGAATTGATGTCTGGAACCTGTGCTGGAAAATTAGACAGGCCGATTAGACCTAGACTCAGAAGAGAGAATGAAAGAAGAAACTCTGTTGTGGTACCAGAGAGTTCTCCTGGAATTAAGCGGGATTAACCTGTAGGCCGGTGGCTAAATAGTATGATCAATATCTATTGATCAGAATGTCCCAGTAATCCAGTCAGGCACAGATTAGACTAAAGCTCCTAATCTTATATTAGGTAATACCTATATGCTGTTGAATGGTTCATGGCACAATAAAAATGAAACTTTTTTCCGAGCCTAAGAGGCATGAAGGTCAGATAAAGCACTACAATAGATTTGCGTCTTCTCTGAGCGCAGCATCACGTCTCTTTTGTATCGTCGGTCTGTAATTCTAGTTACATGGCAATTGAAGTTTGGATATTAAACAAAGGCTTGGCATTTCGTATTGTAGTCTTGTTTTCTCAGTATTTTCCCCTATTTTACTAGTTTAGCATCTCCTTGAGACAGAACCCCGTCTTTGTAAACTTTTGAGCAACCGCTCCTCCTATTTATACGTTTGCTCCTAAAAATGAAACTAGATCTAGATCTAGTAATATTCAAAGGGGACTCATAGATAGAAAAAAGGGGACACGTATCCTATAGGCTCAAAGTTTGAAGAAGATTTGATTCGCCGTCTATTTGCATGGAAAATGACTATGGAACTCCCTGGAACAAGAGGCAAAGTGACTTAAAGGAACAGGTAGTTGCGTAACAAGAAGAGAGAACGAGAGATAACTGCATTAATTATTAATTAACTATTATTATTAACTTTCAAAACATATAAAAATCACTATCCAGAATAGTTCTAAAAATCTCAAGAAAATACGAAGCAAAACCCACAAAGACCATATTTATTAAATCATATTAATCAAGGTTTGCAACGGAATATTTATGCTCCCTCTGAAATGAAATGTTGCATCCTGTAATTAATGATAACTTGATAACTTGCGAAACTTATACTTGACTCTTGGGGTTGGTGTGAAGTTGACTCCACCAAGTTTGAGGAGCGAATCTGAAAATCGCAGTATTTGCAGGCCACAAAAGTTATCTGCGAGTTGGCAAACAAACTTAAACTCTTTTGTTGCCTATGCGACCGAAGACCACCGAATGTAATTAACGGTGATTTATTAGGTCTACACCGAAATTAACATCATTAAGATAAATATAAACAAAAACTTTTCAAAACAAATATTTTTATATACTAAATGCCTCCACCTCAACGCATTTTGGAAGGAAACGTGGCAAAAATACTTCCTTCAGTTTTAATAACTAATATTTTTTTATGATTAATATTTTTTTATAATCTTAATTAAATTAAAGTAATTAAACGAAATATTTATCTAAACCCCATGGAACTCCAAGAATCCATCTTGGAATGTTGTCCTAGCAGTGATTAAAACAAGCGAAATCCAATTACGTCTACATCAGTGTTGCGAAGGTTTAGGTTTAGGCCTGGCAGGATTTGCTCTTCCGTTTTTCCCGCTTGCTCTCAGCAGGATGTAACATATGTAACTAAATATTGCCTTGGAAATATA
>WSZQ02086666.1:0-11271 GCA_019419845.2 Weissflogia rhopalogaster
GATGATCACTTCCATTATGACGAGCGCAATGACAGTCAATGCAAGTGAAATATTCGCAAAAGAATGAATGAATGTAGTAAAAACACTGACTATTTATACTAGCCGGTAACTATATTTGGAGTAATGTTATTAAAACAATTGTAATAATACGGGTTAAATATCTGATATTGGTTAGGCAACTGTCTTTTATGGATTCATTATTACCATTTATTCATAAATCGCGTTTACACATACGAAACTCAAACCGAGTAGTCACACGACAGCGTCAAATAATTTGTTTATAAGTTTAATAAGTTTTCAAGTTATAAGTTTATAACTTTAATTCCAGTTTAATTCCCAAATATTCAACATTGGCATATAATTCATAAAATCAGGTAGAACTCTCAGACCGTAAACGCATAAAACCCTTCACGCTCGGTCACTCTTCTGTCGCGTGCCAGCCACGCAATGGTCATACGTGCACAACAATGGATTAAACAACAATAGGTGTTGAGAACGGCGAGGCAAGTTTGAGCCCTTTTTCATATTTGTCGGCAAATTATCAATATTTAGTCTGGCGTGAAAGAGCTTTTGAACTGTTTAGTCTGCACCACGTGTTTTTCACGTTTTTTGTAAGCCCAGAGTCGTCAAGTGGTTAATAAAGAGAGCATAGGGGCACAAAACGCTCTTGGGGTAGGTTTAACTGGATGCACGAAGTGTTTGGCGCCTTGAGCGTCTGGAAAACATCTTATCACGGCCAAGCGTAACGGCACATGCGTCAGCTGGGCAAGCATGTGCCGTTACGTAGTGTGTGTGTGTATGTGTGTGCACCTACGAGCAGAGGCACCCTGTGAGCAGGAGAGAGTGAGACAGGCAGGGCGTGCCTCGAGATATGATTGTGCGCGGTGTGCCCGACTTGGTATGCCGCTGTTAGAGGGTGTTATCGGCCTTCTCCCGCTCAAAGTTGTAGGCGGAGGCGAGATCAAGATAAACTTTTGTTTTAAGAATTATGTTTAATAAAGTTAGTCACAATTTGCATCGGAAGGGTAGTCCACGGATCCTGCTAAAAATAAAAGAGTCGCGTTAATTCGCGGGTTGATGTTGCTGTTCGCAACAATAGATTTACTGCTTTGTCGCCGGCTCTTCTTATACGACTCTCGGTAGAAGTTGCATGCTTTTCTGTACGCTAGGGGCACTAAAAGTATAGAGCTTTATAGTGCGGTTTCACGCTTTATGACATAAACCTAGTTTAGACAAAATGATCTCCAGTGATCGGCGCGCCATGTCTAAGCAAACGTGACCAGCAGCTGTGGGGCGCGCGTATTCCAACCAGTCCTATATGATTTAGCGATGGAATTGTGTCCTTTTGGGTCACCGTTGATTGGCTGGCGACTATGATTTAAGTGTTGACATCTCCAGAAGAAGTTGCGGTGTTTGGAGGTCAACCAAACGTGTCTTTTTGTAATTTTTTTTTTGTAAATAAAGTTAGTTCTACCTAAAACATTTGGTAGTAGTAGACCACGGGTAGTAGTCGGAATGAAATGAACTTTGGTGATCAGTGTTTATTCGCGTCAATTCTAACTCTGCCTTATATTTAATTATATTCTTTGTAACGAAAATAAAGAAATAACACTGCAAATTAATACCCAATTTAATCAGCCACAGGCCTCTGTCAACTTCCTGCAAGATACGACTTGAATCTATATCCTATAATAAGATACGAATCATATATTATTAGAATTGAATATCAACAAGTAAAATGTTAAAGGCATGCCATAAAACAGTATCGCCAGCAATATTGACAACGTCAAGTGTAATGATTCATATGTGTAGTAAAATATCGACTCACATTGGTAATAACCAGTGTAGAATATACGCCGATAAAGTCGTTCAAAATAAGTATTCAGATAACGATTAGTTGCGAGGATACCAAGGAAATATTCTGACAGCATGCCAAGTCGCAAAAAATCAATATTCAAGATCTAAGTATGCCAACTTTTCTATACATTTTCTCAAGGAAAACTATGGTCAATGTAAAGCCGAATGATAGTATTTATTTATAAATGAATATAAAAAACTAAAGTTTCCTTCGAACCGGATTTGAACCAGTGACCTATGGATGTCCACATATTTTTGAAATTCTACAGTCCACCGCTCTACCAACTGAGCTATCGAAGGCGATGCGGGGATTAAACATAATCAAATAATCGTCTAAATTTATTAATTAATAATGATTTTTTTCAATTTTAGAATTATATTTAATGTATTACAATAGTCGCGTTAAGCCCACCTGGGCAGCACAGTTGGTAATGTTTCGGCTTACCACGCAGACGGACGGGGTTCGAGTCCCCGAAGTGAGCTACCACATGAGTGAATTAATTATTTAATTAATTCACACAAAATTAATCACACAAAATCCACACCACTAAAATTCACACTACAAAAATCACAACAATTACAAATCACACGCACCAAAAATCACATCAATCGCAGTATGCACATCTCATGACAACTACAACAAGCAAAAACCACGAGGTACAATCTCAACACTTAATAAGGAATCAACACAACACAAAAATCAACAATAACAACATCAAAAATTATCATGTAAAATATAAAAACAATAAATAAACATGTATCCAGGCTGAAGGACCAGTTAGGTCGATAGCAAGGTCTATGTTCCAAATACAATAATATTATTATTTTATTCGCGTTAAGAATATTACTCTTCCTCATATGATAAGGGTCTATGGAGAACAATAAGTTAAAAATTTTCACTTAATATATTGTAATATATCAGCAATTTGGCAAAGTCAATATATTTGATTGAAAACAGAACTACAGCGATTCTAAATCCCTATATTCCATGTATCCGGATCACATATAAAAATTGATCCTTCGAACCGGATTTGAACCAGTGACCTATGGAATTTTCATGGCCTATTTTTTCGCAAACAAGGAGAGTTCACGCCGTGTCAAACGAGTTTTTTTTTTGAAAAGAATTATGGTGAAAATCTTATGAAGCAGAACTTCAAAGTTTCAGAACAAATAATTGTTAAACATTTAGTTCGAGCGCTAATTTACGAGCTCTATGAACTTATCCAATTGCAATCGTCGGTACACCGGTTGCTTGGTGTTGTAGTTACGTCGTCGGTCTACTACGTCTTTGATGCGGTTCAGGGACACATCAAATTTCCATGACTTTCTTTTCATTTTTATTCATATATTTTTTATTGAATTTATGTATTGGTATTTTTAAATGGCAAAGTTTTGGCGGCATGTGCTACTCCAGTTTTATAATGCACATTGTAAATGCGCGAAGCGACTTTATAAAATTATTTCCCCGCGAGTTGTAAATTCGCGGAGCCTCATTTAAAAGTGATATGTCCAGTAGAATAAGCAACATAGAAAAACTACACCGAAGAACAGTACAAACGCGTAGGAATAATGGTGTAAAAGAAATTACTCTTGGGAAGGCTGGACAAGAAGTGATTTACTTCACATATTTCAAAGCGCTAGAAACGCCAAAAATGCCAACTTAAGTGGGCAGCGGCTAGTCTGTCGGACGCATGCGCAGCTTGGCAATAAGTGCTGCTAACCCTACATCAAGGGGCAAATGTCCCTAACAGCGCCGGCGCCGCATAGTGGCCAAACGTTGGCCAAAATTATTCACCGGTACGCTCGCTACGAGCGCGCGCTCTTTTCGCAATTTTCGTGGAGTCTTTTGCTCAAGATTTCTCATACTAAATATAAAGCTATGAAGATGAAACAAACATGGAAATGCTCCCCAATTCTTCTACTTTCTCATGATATCAAACTTATTTCAATCCCATTACGATAAAACTCTTATACTGCTTTTAAAATGAGCTGTTTTATGAACATTTGAATCTGAACTTCAATAGGGGTTTTTCTCCCTTATCCGCCAATCGAACAATTTGCCACATATATCAATTTATTCTCCTTTTTATGTACTTTAACATGGTATTAATATTTTAAAGCAATGCAACACTGTCTATTGTGTTGCATTGCTTTACATCAAATCCTTGCCAAAGCCCTCTCGGCGCGGTTGCGATAACATAAAAGTGGTTAAATAACACTTGTCAATTCAATACTGTAATTTTACTATTTATATAACTTTCCTTCAGAAAATTAATGCTTCTCTGCAAAAATATAAACTAATGCTAGACATTATAATTTTCACACATAATAGAAAAAAATAGTGTACAACTCACATGTAAAATGATAATAATGATAAAATGATAGAAAATAAAAACGGAATTATTAGACCCTGATTGATGTATATGCGATGAAGGTCATTGTTAAATATATACATATAAGGAGATTTTGGCAGGCATCAGAACGGAATCGATTTCCATCTCATTCCAGGAAAAAAATAAGGTTTACTGTCCGCAACCAACCTTACACTTACACTTTTATAGATGTATCTATGACAAAGATGAACCTACTTTAAGCAAATGTTAAACTATATTTATTTGTACAATTACTGATAAATACTAGAATTTATAGATATGTTCTTGATCTAGGTCATCACTAATTGTGTATTTGTTAACATTAAAAATTAATACTAAAATCAATTCTGGTAACCTACGTAAGCACTTAATGCAAGGCAACCAACCTTACAGTATCTTCAAAACAATGTAAATATCTGAATCTGAAACCCAGATTTTATAGATTTATCTGCTCTCAAGGTCAGGGATAAATATATAAAAATCAATAGAAGAGAGTAAACATCCCAAATGAAATCGATTCCCGCCTAAATCGTCTAAATATGGGTGTTTCCTCTAAGCAACCAACCTTACGTTAATCTACAAAATATTTTAAGTGACTAATATGACTGGAAGCAATAAATTTCTATACATTTCCCCTTTTAATGTCGTAGTTAAATTTTTAAAAATACAAATATTTCTTAATTTGTGCGCCTAATCCATAAAGTTACTAATAGATAACCAACCTTGCATCAACCACTAAAAAACACCGGTTCACGCCCCCCAAGTAGACGTAACAAAGAGGGAAACCGTGGGAACTTACCCTGGTGCGTGTGGAGACGATGTCGTGGACTCTGCGTGCTCGGTGTGCTGTGATCGCTGCTGAGGTCGCCGGCGTAGTCGGTGGTGGAGTCCTGCCGGCCGGGGGACTTGTGCCGCCGCTCGCGTTTACTATGGCCCCAGCGATTCTGCAACCAAGTGTACGCGCGTGTTACACAAGTGCACTGATAACAAGGCGTGGATCTATCGCGACGTGCGCGATCTGACTGTGGACGCGCTCTTCTCGCTGCCGTCGCCACCGCCGCAGCCGCCGCCACTGTCGGCATTCCGTTCGAGGGGTGGTGGCAGCGCATGCCCGCGCTGTGGCGGGGGCGACATAAAGTTTGGATAGCGTTCGATCAACCCTTGTGCGACTCCCGCGACCTCCCCTATCTGTTATCAAATTACGTGCTTTTTTTTGCTGTCGAGTTGGGTTTTGCGAAGGTATTGCATTTCCGGCTGCTACATATTCCATTTTGTAATGCAATCAAGGTAATCTAATTCAACTATTTCATTTACATGAACAATTTCAGAGGTTGTAAGATGAAACGAGGGTATAGAATAGAATAGAGTAGATGTGCTTTGCAAATTTAGTTTCGGATTGGGTTACAAAAATATTTTGACGCAGTCTGGAAAATCAAAACTGGTGTTTTCGAAGTATTCAATTACTTTAAAATAATGAGTTTTCTTGGTAATGTTTTTTTGCTCATTTGCTACTCAATGTATTTTTGATTGTTTATTACGGTGTTAAAACATCGCATCGTAAACATTGATTACATTTTTACAATCTTCTCAGATTCAAATATACTCATATAGCATGTTGAAACATATAGCGAAGAAACTAGAGAATACGATTTCACTTAACTACCTTGGGTATAAAGGGAATTCTCAATTACCGTCGCATAATTAAAATTGATAATTGGAAAATATTATCCGAAGTGGACGTTGTTTTTATATTTGGTTAATTATACAAGAAGTTTTCTATCCACGCTATTTCTATTACCTGTATGCGATACCCAAATTTCTAACACCTGCATTCCCTAATCCCTTTTCCCCATCGTTTTCCCCAACAGTTTCTTCGAATTCACTAATCTGTTCTTTTCCGTCATCACATACCTTCTGAGCATTTCTCGTACATGTACTTCAGATAACGTACCACCTTTCAACAAATGGTCTCGACCAAGCAGAAATTGGGACCTTCTCGAACCGCCTTGCTGTTTCTCCTGTGTAGCATTTGTGTTCATATCCAAATCCTACAGTTCCTGTCTTCTCAGTCTGTATCGGTGAGCCTTCTTCAGTAAATCTATTTTTCTACTGTGATAACTCGTTCTTATGCTGTATTAAGTGTTTAAGTTAATTTGTGTTAAATAAACTCATGTTATATTATTCTTAATATGTTTGCGTCTTATTTCTGAACTCCGAACACTGACACTTCAAAGTTAATTAGAGTATCGAAAATCTACCCGAATAGTGTCTTTCAAGATTAGAACAAGACTGATTTTATTGTACTAAATAGAGAGAGAGAGAGCACAATACACAATAATTTACTTTTTAAACTAACAAAATGTCAGAAAACAAACTAACACACAGCATTTGTTCTGTTGTTAATTGAAATTCAAGGCTATTATAATCTAAAATGAACCCGTTTATTTCTCTAATCTGTTGGTTTCCAAGCAAATATATTAATATATAATGATGAATATTAAATATGTCTATTAATATACAATGAACATGAATAATTGCACTATCGCATCAGCGCAGGGAACAGTACAAACAATGCAACCACACCACACAAATTTGCTTTCATTGCAATTGTAAATATCACCTAACTGGTGTTTGTTCCCGAATAGAAATTTGTATAATGGTTCGTTGCATCGAAGCAAATATAATTCTAGATCATATTTTAAAATATTTATTTGCGTGTGTGATATTTTCATGATATATAATAAATCATCCACGCGCGAAGCTTCGAATACATTGTGGATTGGCTTTGTAATATTAACATAAAAGAAAGGAATTTGAAATTAACATGAACATATTAAAGAATTTGTCAATTACCTAGATACTATTCAGAACAACAGAAATAAAGGTGCAGTAAAACATAGGGGGAAAAACCCTTCTAGATGTGATAAAGTAAAATGGAGTGTTGAGTTGGTTGTCAAAGATAGGGGTTGCTTGCTGCGCCAATATGTTTAAGATGTTGGGGATGCGCTCAGCAGCAATAGAGAGGGGGCGCTGCGCCACCATAAAAACGTGGTTCGTGCCCGACTCGGTCTATTTCTCCTCTGGTGAGTTGTCGTGTTAACGTGTATTTTCTTTTGTATTTGTGTGATCATTGTGCCGTTTGAATAAAGTCGTTGTGCTTTGTACTTCGCGTATTATTGATCTTTGACGTCTGAGGTGAGCTTTTTGTAATACTTGTGACGCGATAACTTAAGGATCTTAGCAGAAGATCCAGTTAAGTCTGGTCTCGCGCTATCAACGGTAAATAAATTAATGTTATAAAATACTGCGACTACCGCGTAACAGGAGCAAGGACCGAAAATTCGGATGGAATCATCCAATAACCCGATAAATCAACAAGAGGAAAGGGATATCTTTGGAAGGCCCCGTAAAAGATAGAGAGACCATCTAAACCTTTGACTAGAAGTCGGAACAGGAAAACTGCCTCAACAAGAAGTAGAGGTAAAAGATATTAAAGAATATTCAATCTAATTGTCAGAAAACGAGATTATAAAGGAGGATAAACGATTTCCACAGCAAATTTCAAATTAATTAAGGAGATAAATCACTAATTCTCATACTGCTAGGACTAGGTATACATCCAAAAGTTTGTTAACAAACTGCTTTTGGCAGGTATGTAATTAGTACCAGCTGGTGTTCGATGCGTCCTTATTTGAAGCAATATATCAACCTTCGCGCCATGATATTCCAGGGAATAGATGGATGCCTCGCAGCTGTCGATTTGTCCCAGTCTCTTTGAGGTCTTAAAGCGGCCTTTCACATTGCTTTTTTCGAATCTGAGATGAAGCCTGAACCCACGCCATGCTCTTACTTTGATAGTTCAACAGGACAATGAAACAAAACAGTTGAATGGAAATGTAGGAATTATAATCATTCGTTTAGGTCTTGTCGCAATGGCTTTGGTTTTCTGGGATGAGGTTAATTAAGGTGATTTATATATGTATGTGAGACGCATATATGTTATATTGAAAGCGGCGGCTTGCCGCGTAGCTCGGTGCTCGTTAGATCACTGCAGTTAAGCAACGTGGGACGTAGGCGTTGGATGGGTGACCATTTGATCTCTCCACTCAACAAGTGGCTGCGGCGCCGTCCGCGAACTCCTGATTTCGCAGTAAAAACGCGAAAGGTTGGGCGATTCGCTTGCAACGGTCCCCGGAAAACAAACCCATATGCACAAAAAGTTCATAACAAGTATCATCAGTAGCGAGACCGGATTGGGCCGGGTGAAAGTTACTATTCCCTTACACCACTATATGGTAGAAAAAGGTTGTTGAATAATAATAATAATGTTATATTGAATTAATACTGATAAATTTATCTCCTCAGTTTTTCATCTCCACAGGGTTCGGCCAAAGCATTTCCGTCTGTAAAGATTGCATGGGGGAGTCCCTTCAAATTTGCATGAAAATTGATATGTGTACAATACAACTAGAAAACAATATCACTCTCAAGCGTTGTCTTTAAAAAGGACTTCGAAAAAGCACCTGCAGTGTATAATCACTATAGCAGTGTTGAATATTTGTCATGTTTTAATAATTTCATCGTAAATTCCGTAGTTTGTTTAGGGCAAATATGTTAAATCCACGTTATATATTTTATATAGGAGTTATGGTGTATTCAGTATAATAAGATTTGTTAAAACAATGTTTAATGTATTAGATATCAAGCATAAAACAATAAATATCACATTAAATATGTTAAATTCACATTAAATGCATTAGATGTCAGGTAAAGTGCTTAAGTTTCATACAAAATTCGTTAAATTCTCGTTTAATGTTTTAGATATGTCATAAATTATATTAAATATCACGTTAAATATGTTAAATGCACGTTAAATACATAAATTCCTACGATAAATATGTTAAATCCTCGTTAAATGCGTTAGATGTCACGTAAAATGCTGTAAGTATCACGTTAATTATGTTAAATCCATGTTAAATGTGATTACACGCCAAGTGCATTGAGTTACATGTTAAATTTGTGGCACCTATGTTTAATGTATTAAATATCAAGTAAAATACAATCAATGTCACATTAATTATGATAAATCTACGTAAAATAGATGTCAGGTAAAGTTCATTGAGTTCCATATGAAATACGATAAATCCAATTTTAATGCTTAGTTATGCCGTAAAATATATTACATATGACGTTAAATGTGTTAAATCGTCGGCAAATGTATTAAATATTGCATTAAATATTATGATAAATATATTAAGACTCCAACAAATGCTGTAGATACCATTTTATGGTCATAAAGTATCATGAAAATGATCTTAAATCCTCATTAAATGCATTAGATAAATCTGTGAAAGCCATGTTTAATGTGTTATATATCTAGTAAATTAAATTGAACATTACACTAAATATGCTAAATCAATGTTAAATGTAAATTTCCAAGCTACAAAACGTATCGTAACATTTAATACATAACGTGAGTTATGTTAAATGCAGTGAATATCACGTTAAATATGTTAAATCTATATTAAATACATTTGATAAAAGCATTACATTTGTGAAATACATGTTTAAAGAGATAGATATGATGTAATACATTAAAAATATCGTTAAATACAGTTGCCTCGCTTCGCCTGTGGACAATGCTGACTGAGCCTCAGAGAGAAGTTCATACGACGAAGTATCGGTCGTGACTAAATTTTATTTACAAAAATATTACGCCACCTTGACGGACATGCGCCTCGTACGTCCAGGGAGCAGGCAATAACCCCGAATGTGACAGAGTTTCAAGCGTGCAATAAAGAGGACTGAATGTTTCCAGAAACTGACCGCGCTATGAAATGAGAGAGACTGTTCATCGCGCTTTCTTTCGCTACCTTCCGACATGGCACTCAGCTTCATTGAGATGTACGCTGGCTCGCCCAGCGGCACGGTGCACAGTGGTAGGAAACTACTGGACGTGCTTGAATAAAACACCATCATATCGGCTGCGCTTTCTAAAAACCAACCGAATCGCTAAATGTACACGTCGTAAACCTCTGTCAATTACAATCTTGCCTTCCAAAAATCTGCATTTTCTCTACAATATCCATACTTTCTATAGACCCTCATAAAAGCTTTAAAAATACTGAGAAACTAGACGACGACGACGACCGTGCACTAACGGTTCGCAACAAATATGATAAATCGTGTTAATACACACAATAAAAAAACGAACCAACCCGAACCTACATAGAGTCGTATATTCAAAATGGAATTAGTGACGTCCTACCTATCAACTGCGCCAAACTTATTGCGTACCAACTGTTGAACGCGAATGCATTTAAGCCATGTCGATTTTCAAACTCCTGTTTGGATAATGCTGGAGAGTTGCATCTTCTGGATTGAGTATAATTAGTTTCTAGTCTTCTTCAACACTAAACCAAGTTTCATACAAATCTGATGGTGACTCCCCGGAGCCTCCCCTTATTAGTCGCTTATTGTTAGTGGAATTATCCCTTTAAGAGGTTACAAATATTCTTGAGAAAGTAACAACTGTTAGTGAAGTAATATATTTATTCAGGGTAAAACAAAATGTAAGGAAAATCTAATTAAAATTCAAAAACCAACATGAGAAGATTGGAACATTCGCATTAAGTAATCTTAGGAGGAATTTCAGATTATTCCACTTGAGTAAAATAGTAAAATCTATTTATAGTTACCTTCAGTTGGGCGAAAAACGTGTGCGCCTTCTGGTAGACGGTGATATGCGATGAGCCTGGCGGTGCCGCCGACCGCGGCCGAATTTCAGGCATCTCCCGCGGGCTGCTCAGCTCGGAGGCAGACTTGCTCAGGTGACGGCCCCCCATCGACGGTGAGTGTGACATGTGCCGCAGATCCGACGCCTCCGCATCGCGATCGCGTTCTGCGGATGCAATAAAACAAAACAATTGCATTACTTTCCTCGTAAAACCATCAATATATATAAACATGCACGATAACATTCCCAAAATATAAAGAATGTACTAGAATTATGTTTGTAAATTTTGGTAATAAAGCGCTCGAG
>WSZQ02086699.1:0-15137 GCA_019419845.2 Weissflogia rhopalogaster
CAAAAAGACGTTAAATTCGTTATCGTCCCTCATTGCGGGGCAGACAATCAAGGAGAAATAAAAACAAAAGTCATTTCCGATTGTGTTCGTCTTTAACGGCGAGTTAAGCGTTTTGTTTAATGTGGCGAAGAATATTACACGATATAATTATACAAGCATTTACATTACGTAAGCTACTAAAGAAGCAAATTGAAAGGATCACACGTGTATTAAGCGAAATAAAAACGAGTTAATTACTGTGTAAGGTGCATGAATTATGAATATTTCGGAAATATTCATTAGAAGAGGAAGAAGGAAATTGAATATGTTGCATAATTTTGGCAATTTATAATCAATTATTATTATTATTATAATTTCTCTTCCTATTTATGTTTTCTTTGAATTATTCGATAAGTTCGTTGAATTTACTCCTTACCTAAGCTGAAATAACCTAATCTAATTAATAAACACTAAATCTTAAGAAAACATGTGAGAAATACTAAAATCGTACTTTTGTCTAATGTATGTAATTAACAATATAACATATAACGATAAATTAACATATAAAGTGGCGACATCTGTAGTACAATAGACTACACGAAAGACCGATTGCTTTTTTGAGCGTAGAACAAACACGACCAACATGCGTTCGTTAATTAATTTGTTGTAAATACACTATTGTGATGTAAGTGTAGCAGTAATTAGGCAAGCGATGTGCGCACGCAAATGAGGAGCGACTCGCCGCGTCGTCGTTGTTTCCCTCAAGCGTGTAAACGTGCAAACAAAACAATAGACGTTTAGCACGTGGAATTCGCGCACGTAACGTGGCATACTCGGTGGTTCATTAGAAAGTGTTTGCACGGCGAAATCATTTCGGGGCCCCGAAATCGTCAAGCCAAGCGTATACGCATCTTGAAATCACGCGCCAATTGATAACGCACTGCACCGTATTTGCCCGGTGTACATTGGGTTGCTTAATCTGAAAACCGCCTGATTTATCTTGTTTGGTTGGCTTGCCACACGCGGGCGCTTTTGTTGCCATTCTCATAATTACGGGTAATTCTCATAATTAATGTAATTAAATGCAACAATGCAGATGTGGAAAATTGCGGAATTGCATCGTTTGATGCGTTTTTTCTTTTGAATTTTCGTTGATAATTTTTTAGACAATATAATATTATGCATATATGGTAATAATCCGTCGGTAAAAAATATTTTTTCATGTTTTAGGGACACAAAAAACACATATGAGCATTTGTAATGTATATAATTAATAATATAATATATAACGATAACAGAGATTCTCACAAACTATTAAACTTTTTCAGGATGTTTCTACATTTTCTTGTAAAGAATGATATCCTGTTTCATTAGATATCATTTTAAGCTTGTTCGGAGACCATTTTGTTCCTCGATCGGAAAAACTTTATCTTTTGCACCAAAAATCAGTCAAGGGGCTGTGGGTTAGCCTCTCTGTTAGAAATAAATTATATGACAATATTATTTATTTTCATTTTGACACAAATTTCAATTCGTACAACTACATTTAAAAATGTTGCAATCTTATTCTCAATACATCATAAACTGTAAGTACGAAAATGTGTTCATTTTAATCTCTTAAATTTTGACCAGGTATGCCGTATGCCGCCCAAATGGAACAGTGCTAGAGTCGTTAGGTACCACCACGAGAGTTGTAGGTTCGAACCACGAAGGGTTGGTTATAAGATTATAAATACCCTTGATCAGTAGTCAAGAGTTGGTAAATTGTCTCACCAATCGAATCAAAGCTGGAAATTGGCAAAAACGTCAAAATAAATACATATGGACATTTTCATTCAATTTCACTTGTTCAGGAATCGACAAAATATCTTTACACAAATTCCAGCTAGCATTGAGGTCAGTGTACCCACAATATATTAATATTTGCCGACCCCTGACGAGAGGCTAATCGTTGGACCTAGGCTGATAAATTCGAGGAACGATCTAGCATATGGCAAAATGAAGCCATAAGAACAGTGCCATGTTCAGGGGTTAGCAAAAGATGTTTA
This sequence comes from Weissflogia rhopalogaster, assembly GCA_019419845.2. Classification (NCBI taxonomy): domain Eukaryota; kingdom Metazoa; phylum Arthropoda; class Insecta; order Coleoptera; family Staphylinidae; genus Weissflogia; species Weissflogia rhopalogaster. The sequence continues at coordinate 2,028 of WSZQ02086699.1, forward strand.
GAAAAATGCATAATGCTGCAAGATGTCAACCCTATTAATAAATCTACTTGCGTAGGCAAACCCTTGTCTCATTTCTCAACAATGTGCCCAATGTGCGAAATAGATGTAATCACACGACGTGCGATAAATTGCAAGCGCTTTTAAAACGTCAAAGGATGCTGCATATTGCAACAGCAGCACACACAGCCTCTTTGGCGTGCTTGTTTACGAGCCGCGCTTGCGCAATTTTATATGTAGATGTAAATACTGAATACTGCACATATTTTCATCACTTTTCTAACGTCTAACATATTTTTTTCCGATTACGATGGAGACTAATGGAAACAGTACGAAAATAAAATTCGCCAGCGCAGCTTATGATTATGCTATTCAATCGTGAGAAGGACGCATAGACGACGGTAGATTACAAAACGCTGCTTGAGTCATATAACATAGAGAAATAACTTGGGCAAAGAGCCACTAAATCATCACCTCATCATCGCTCTAGAATTGACCTCAACTTACTTTCTGTGATATAATGCGTATTAGAGTAAAGTTGATATTGTGTGCATAACTTTTACTTCTTTTTTTTGTAATTATACCATCTGAAACTTGATTTAATTGTAATCAAATTCAAGGTTCGTAGTTCGCTTCAAACTATATTTAGGTAGTTCTTTGAGGTTCATTCTTTATGGAAAATTTTACTATTACTCCTATGGATAGTGTAAGAAAGATATGTAAATAGAAAATAGTGTTGTTGTTTGACTTACCAAGAAAGTGTCTCAATTATCAAACATGAAATTGAATGAAATTTGTTGTACGTGCAGTTCTTATATAGAAATAATTTGTGATAACGGGATTTTACGTCGTTTTGAGCCGTTTGTCAAAAATATTTCAAAGTTTGGTATATTTTACTTTAACATTCGCCGTATGAGAAACGTGGCATACTCACCAATAGGCCTGCATGTAGACCGACCTTGGCACGCAGTCAAGTACACCATGTTTCTTTAATACATTGCTGTTATAGCAATATATCCTAAATTTTGAAATATTTTTTTGACAAACGGCTCAAAACGGTGTAAAATCCCGTTAACACAATTTATTTCTATATATGTACTACACGTACATAAAATTTCATTCAATCCCGGTTTGGACAATTGAGACACTCTCCTTGTTAGTTTAAATACTTCGCCTTTAAAAACCTAATGTACGAGAGGTTGCCTATGTAACGTATTTATCTCCTTGCATATTTAGTTGCCTAAACGTTTCAAGGATGGCAAAATATTACAAAATAAATATTTTGTGAAATTATATAGAATTTATTGATCCCTGGTTAGAGATACTTTAGGGTTGGTACTTTACGGTTGGTACTTATCACAACGATCGCATCAAAACGAAAGACTGTCGGAGAAAATACAAAATAAACATGTATTACTTTCCTATTATCAGGTGTCGGCTTAACATAAATAAAATATCTTTAGGCAAATTCTAAATTGCTGTAAAGTCAACGTAATCAAAATCCTCATCAGTATACTTTCCGATAAAATCGACCAGAAACGAAATATCAAGATTCCAGGAGGGTCAACAATGCGGTGAAGACTTGATTCCGCTTATTATAGTAGAAAATATTATTGTGTATAAAAATCTAAATCTCTCTAATTCTCTATCCTGCATACGTTGCTTTTAAACATGTTTGCGTAATTTGTAACAAATTTTATATTTACATATTACATATTTTAAATGCTGAATTCGTTTGTTTTCATTCTTATAATAAGTTTGGGGATTGTTTATTTTTTTCAAAGTTTTGGAAATAATTTACGCAGAAATAAAACCAAATTTTAATACGAAATGTAATTTTAATCCAATTTAAGCTTTATTAAAAGTGATTAGCTAATTAAAACCGGGATATTGGAATCATATTTGACCCGTTCTAGCGTTCCTCATTCCTCTGATCCTCGTCAAAGTCCTTTAACCACTCCCCAGCTTGTCAGGTTGCTATCCCTTTTCGAGGACACTCAGCGTGACAGCGTCCTTTGTTGTTCATCCGCTGAGCACCGGATGATATATTGACGTCGCTTTATAGCATAAGGAACAATAGCGGAGCGCACATAAATTTCATTACAACTTCCAGTTGAATAGTTAAATTCGGACTTAATCCAAAGCATTCACGTTTATTACATTAACTTACAAAACTAACCTTATCCCAACCCGTTACAAATCTAATTATTTGTCTAATCTCAATTTAACCTAAAGCAACCAAATTTCAGCAATTACTAATAACCCCAATTTTGTTTGTATGTTTATACTCAGGATACATAATACTCGAGTTGGCTTCACCTCAAAACCAATCAAATATCTTGACAGCTGACGTCAAACAAATAAGTAATTTTTCGAAATAAGGTGTAAATAATTATCGCACATTATCGAACGCGTGTGGATCACGCAGTGCCCCTGACATTAATTAATTAATCATTATCGCCGTGTAATTTGTGTAATGCAGCGCACATCAATATTACATTACATAAAAAAAACGGCACAAACCCAGCCAATTCGTATACAAAACAAAAATGTATATACAAATACGATTACTATCAACCAATTTTAAATGGATAATTAATTTTATTTATATTCCACACCGATAATACATTTTTTTAAGTCTATGGTCATCCATCAATCTATCAATCATAGAACCAAACATTCACTTATCGCATTTGAATAAGAACTTGCACGTTCACTTTTTAAAAAGATATTTTTCATTGAAAAATGTATAATAGCTTCTTAAATCAGTGTCAAAAGTGTTTTGTGTTTATAAATTAATTTTTGTAATATGTGAAGGCAAATTTTCATTTTTTTGCATCAACTAGGTTCAAGGGTTTACAAACTTTCTTTTTCTTACACTCTTAATTTTTATTAATTGATGTATTGCTTTCTTTTGGTCAAATTTTGAATGTTATGGAAGTAATATGCGACCATGTTGATTGGTTGTTGATTGATTAAAATAACACAAGAATTGATTCCATTAGAACGAGAGGACTATATGAAAGTGCATTGAAATTGTCATATAGGTTTATACTGCAGGTCCAAGTGTGTAATAGGCATGCCTAAATAGCATCCAATCATAACAGTGGAAAATTTCGTCGACCTTATATGATCTGTAGTCAATATGTATCGACGTATGTTTTGTACATATTGCTTTTGTAGGTTACACCCAGTGAAAATATAAGATAGAGAAACACATGTTATATTAGTGGCCTTGAAACAAAATGGTTTAGTTCAACCCAATTTGTTAGATGGCGCTAGTAAGTAAGCGGCTATATTCGGTGTTTCCGACCAGCGACGAGTTTTGAAATGTTAATAAATACTTTTGTTTCATTTATTGCTCTGAATGACATATCCTTTTTGATTTTGATATATTGTCAATTCTTCTTAAAATTAATTCTATCCTTCTATTCAAATTGAATCGATCGGTATCTTTCCAGAAATGTAAGATTGCAACTGTAAAGCTGAATGTAATTTCATTCTTCCAAGCTACTGAAACCTTCAAGCCCTCTCAAACACAAAATGCATGATAAGCAGCATATTTTCAAATGATTGTAATACCCTCGTCGAAGAAATGTTCCAACATGGGCGATTTACATTTGAAGATAATAATATGTAATATGTTTTAAAATAAACCTGTCTTTCAAAAATTGTCTTTAAATTTAAAAACTGTATTTAAAATTAATGAAATCAAATAGCAAAAAGTGGCGCCACTCTTGATTTGCGGCTTGGGTTGAACTAAAATCTGTTGCAAATTTTACTGCAACACTTAATAAGTCAATTCTATCGACCACATTTGTGATTAAATATGTCTGTGAAATATACAGCAGAAAAACAAAAAAAAGTGAATGCCCCTGAGTAGTTGGTTCAGTTTTATTAAAACAAGGAAAGGAAATGACAATATGCAACCCAATGTTCTCGAACAGGTGACTATCAAATTAAAATCATTTATACGTCTAAAATGTAGTAACTGAAGAAATGTAGTTCACATACTATACACGGAAGTATAACGTACGCACTTTTATTTCACGAACAAGATATGTAATGTATCATCTATTGTCTCACGTATGTAAACGTGCCTTCTCGGACCGATAAGTTCGTCTATCAAACAAATTAAACACTGAAACAACTAGGCAACTTCTTGAGCGTGTCAATGCCTGTTAAGTTTTTCGTCAGTATACATTTTTATATTATATAATTATACCACCTAAAATCTAAGCAACCAACTATACATAATCATATTCCAATTAATATAATACTGCAACCCATTACACAGCAAAATAGATGAATTACATTTGCCTGCAACCAAATGTACCAAGGATCCTACAGTAAAACACGAAAATATGCAAATGAGACTGGGGTATAATCGCCGTGGATGCTTCGGATTGTTGATGGGTTTTGCGCAAGCAATTTGTGATAATTGTGCGAATTAACCAATCGACGCAGCGACACGACTGTTTTGTGCGGCTCGTTACGATCGGCATTTTCGTAATCGCCCGCGCGCACCGACCGCCGCGGCGCGGTGCAGACAAAACGCCGCCGCGTTCGTGCAGATTAGATATGGCGCATCACGACCGCCGCACAATGGCGCAGGCCAACCAGCCAGCCAACCAGCCGAAGAAGCAATCACACGAATTAGCAACGGACTGCAACGACAGATGCAAAATAATACGCTTGGCACATTTATTTATTGGTTCGCCCGCCGGCGGTGACATGCGCGGAGGCCCAATGCAGAGTTGCCTCATAAATCGTGCGCGCGAATCAATTATGAGTTGCTTCTGTGCGATGGGAGCCTCCTTCGTATCACTGCCTGCCATCAGCAGAGATCAACAAGAGAATCGACGCCGACGAGCTTGCAGCTCACCGCTTTTTTTCGATTCCTTGTTTGGTGTCGTTGCATTGAATCCAATTGCCTTCCTTTTGTTTCATATTTCTATTGTCGATCTTATTTCTTGACGATTTCAGGTTAAATTTGGACGATTAGTCCAAATGGATAGTGGATAGTATAATTATTTTCTTAATTTGTTAATAAAAATGTGTGTGGCTTTCCGCTGCTATGCAGTTTTGCCTGCCAATATTTAGTTTTTCCTGTAGTGTGCTAGTGCCTACCAGTTGTTTATCCCTGTCTCTTTTAGATCCTTTTCTATCTCATTTGACCATATGTTCCTTGATCTCCCTCGTTCTCTCTACGATTTTGGAAACCAGTTCATAATTTGCTTAGCTGTGCTGTTTCTGACATCCTTCATACATGCCCTAGCTATTCTGCTCTTCTTTGCTTTATTTTCAGAGTACCAAGTCATTTTCAAGTTTCTCTTCTATTTCTTTGTTTGTCAAAGCTCTAGTTCATACGTCCGCCTGTCTTACTCCTCCCAGTATTTGTTTTATTATTTCTTTATTTGTTTATTATTTCTTTATTATTGTCTTATTAATTTCTTCTTGAGACTTAGTCATGGTGACAGCCTCTGTAGCATACATTAGTACTGATCTTATAAGTGTTTTATATATTTTTATTTTTGTGTTCTTGCTAATTTGTTTGCTGTCTAGTACTTTCTTGTTTACATAGTATGCCTTTCTCGCTGCTTGTAATTTAGCTTCTATTTCTTGCTCATTTTTCCCTTGGAAATTGAAGGTTTAAGGTATCTGAAAGTATCTACTATTTCATATGTTTCTTCCGCGATTTTTATTTCTTTCTTCTTTGAAAAATAATTTTCAAAGTTTGCCACAAATTTAGCATAGTATATATTGCTTTAACAGCACGTTCACTTGTATCTCTTACGTGGTGTAATAGTTAGGGTGCTTGCCCTCTGATCCAGGTTTCGCGGTTTCGATTTTTGCCTGCGAACTTTCTTTTTCTTTTCAAATTATATATTTAACAAATAATTACATAACAATAAATACGGTCGCAAGTATTTCGCAACAGATTTCAAATTGCGAATCACGCAACTAATTCATTATTAAGAAAACCATATATTTGATTACAGTAATTACATAATGCATGGAACAGTCAGTTCCTCAATAGCCCATTGTAATTGATATAAAAATGCCACTATTCTCAAATATGCCAGGTATGCAGCAAAACATTCAGAAGACAGAGATATAACAACAATTATAACGAGAAACAGGTATGTTCTTGTGCAGATACATTAAAAATACATGTTCATTCAAAACTGCCGCTAAAATGTTCAATATGCAGAATCAGTTGGTGTTTCAATAGCACAAATAGTGCGTAATTATGTGTTATTAGTGTGTTATTTATCGTTATATTATTACTTGTTAAAAATATAATTTAAAAAGAAAAAAAAGTTCGCAGGCAAAATTCAAACCAGCGAACCTTGGATCAGAAGGCAAGCACTCTAGCGATTACACCACGTAAGCGGTATAGGTGAACAATATTAAAGCAATATATACCATCCTAAATTTGTAGCAAACTTTGAAAATTATTTTTGAGCAAACGGCTCAAAACGGCATAAAATCCCGTTAACACCAGTTATTTCTATATATGCACTAAACGTACAAAAAGTTTCATTCAATTTGGTGGAGGACAATTGAAACACTCTCCTTGTTAGAAACGCAAAACGTTCGGGGTACCTTAACGTGGGAGTTAAATCGAGTATCGAAACTCTGCCCAGACAGTGTCTATCAAGTTTAGTACAAGACTGAATATATTTTTCAGAACCCAAAACAAGCTTACAATTTATCCCTACTAAATACAATTCTAATCATGGGATTGGAGGGACGAACTACCTACTAGTCGCGTGCGTATGGCATCGATGCATAGACTTGAGAAGGTTATCTTATATACAAAATTCGAAAACATTTCCTGAAAACCCAATCTAAAGTAAACGTCTCCACGATGTCACGATGCCATCAACCCTCGACTTCTTGCCCTAAGATTGAATACACAAGAAATGAACATCTATCTTAAACACAAATATCAAAAATGATAACTACTATCAAGGCAGCAGGAAAAACTCTAAACACACGAATATGATAAACTATTATCAGAAATTCACACGTTAAATAAAATTTCAAATCACTCATATCACAATATTACAATAAGTATGAAAAATAATCACGCACACCACATTTTGTTCTTCTATGATCTTCATATTTGTTCTCTTTTAATACTATGGAAAGCTTTCTGGAAGTCTATGAACATTATATATATACCATTGTATTATACTCATTAGACTTACTTGTTATTTGTTTAATCGTATGAATTGCGTCAGTTGTTAATAAAAATGTACAATAAACAATTAACAATGAAATGGAACTACAACAACGTTTTCTTATGCCAAACTCATGCATTGTGTCCTACTGCATAACAAAGTATTGTTAGGCTCTGTGGTTTGCCGACCCATCCATTTTTTACTTCTCTATTTTTAATATTTTTGATCTTTCTTGTGTCTTGAGGATAGTTTTAAACGCCTTAGATTATATTATCGTTAATACATCCGGGTAGAGTATTTAATATAGAGTATTTAATATATTATGCAGTATAGAAAAGGAAATCCATGCATATTATTATGAATTATTCAGTATATCTCTTTTATTTTGACATTATCTGTTTTCATATTTGTTTATTTTTGATATAATTTCGTATATTTGGTTGCCTGTGACGTTAAAGAACACCTGGTTGCCGGACAATATTTTATTCGTATTTATTTTCGTTTGTTTTTATCTATTTATGCCTCTTGTCTTTAAAAAAGAAATAATAAAGATAGAGTTTTCCGATTGTTCTTTGACATATCAAGTTGTTTTCGGTGCGATTTAACGATCGAAAGTGCGACCTTAGTCGACAATCGGCGACCGTGCATCGTTGCTGCGCTCGTAAAACAAACGATGTGACACTTTAATGATGATGCGTCGATCATCGTTGGAATTTATTCGCGCTCGAAACGGATGCCGAGGCGGCGTATGCACGGTGTGATGGCCGCCCCCGCTGTCCATGTCCATGACTTTATCTATTCCACGAACGTCAGCATTGCGTTATTATTCCTTTCAACTATAATCGGCGTAACTGAACACAACTAAGACTTAAGAATAGTTTCGAATGTGTACGAACGTTAGAAGGAATTTCTAAGAATCACCTGTTTATGTTTCGTACCGTACCAATTCGTAGTATAAGATAAAAGATGAATAACCTCAAACATGAACAACATCATTAATAGAATCTATAATTCTACTTTGGAAATCGAAGTGTTTAAGTAAAGTTAATATAAATGAATATGAAAATTGTCGAGCCCATTCCGAAGTTAGGAAATATTGGTTTAATTTCAAATTGGTACCCTCTGGTAGTAATTAAATGAGAATATGATTGAACTTGGAAGAGGGATTTTCCTGAAGAAATTGTGACCTAAGTGTGATAGAATCCGAATTGTTTTAATTTCTGGACAAACCTAGTCCTTCAACGGGGATAGTTTGTATCAGTCAAAATAGAATCAAATGGTGATGTACCCTGCCCATAAGAAAATATGTTAAACAGTAGAAGTCCAGCCAATTGTCGCAGTGGTATGATATGACCACTGTCAATAACGTCCCGGGTTCGTTTCTCGGTGGGGATGCATATTAAAGTGAATTATTCTTCTTATCAATAGTGTTAGTTACTAATATGACTAATTAGATTGAAAAATAATTGAATAGAGTTATTGACCATAGTAGTCGATGCTCGGTAAAATCAAAAAAAGTAGAACATTTCTTCCTATGGGTTTTCAAACCAATTTAGCTTTGGTTTACAGTTTCTTCTGGTCTTTAGGTCTTTCTTGTGACTTTGAGAATCTTTGTTATATCCTGCTCCACAGAGTCCTTCCACTTGTTCCTTACTTTTCTAGTGGGGATCATTCTTCCTCCAACAATTATAAGTTCTAGAAGTCTAATCATCATAATGAAACTACTATGTTATCTTTTTCTCACAGAAATCACAGTGGATTCTTTATAATTTCCCTAGTTATGGCGTTCAAGGAGTTCTTACGATGTTCCAGTGCGACGTTTGTTTCAATTTTGTTTAATTTAGAATATGAATAAATAATATAAATTGATGACTTGGTATATCTAACACGTCTGCTTGCTTCGACGATTCACTGGTAATAGAGCGATTTTGTGCAGCTTCTGCCCTTCAGTATTGGTACTGGTACCACCTGTTGGCGACGCACTTAATAACCAAATTTTTTGAAATACATGAATAGTGCCTTCATGTATTTCAAAATTTTTTAGAAGAAATCTTTTAGAAGTTCTCAAGAAATAATCAACATTCTTCTTCAATGATGCTAGAGCCTATTCTGTGCTTTCGAAGACAATATGAATTTGGTAATATATGATATGAAAAAGCATTCAGGATTTGAAAGAGAATCATCAAACCACACCTTCCACCCAGTGTATTTAATCTCCGATTCATTATTCATTGATATTCCATGTACCTCCCCTCAAAAATCCTATGTTGTTTGCGAGGGTTATAAATATGTATGTTGCCGGTATTACGACAGCATTAGACGGGTGACTCCTACGGCAGTTGCACCGCTACCTTTGCTAATGTCAGCCCGACTGCAACCTACTCTACGCTTGCATTCTCATGAGACTAGCTCCATCTCTACTACACCCCCTTCTGCAACAATTTCTACCGTATCCCATCCACTCTTCCTACAACTTTCCTCCGAATAACCAAGCGAATGCATACTTACAACCTGCCCTACAAACCTGCTACTACTACCCGGTACACGCACACATCTCTCCCAAACCACGTCGAGTGAGATGCCAGATCAAAAACTGCTTTCATTCAGAGGGGTGGTTCGCGCCATGACCGAAGCGGGCGTCAGGGGTGCATTTTATATTAGCCTACCGTGGATAAACTATCGCATTAGAAACGCGCGTGGATTGTGTTTTTGCGTGCGTCTCGTTGTAGATTTTGTCCATGGCAGACATCACTCCTGCGGTAGTTAGGCAAGTCGCAAGGACAAGCAGCCGAGAGGGTGACCGGGCACACGAAACGTGGCAAAGACATGAGTAAGCATTGCGAAATGTCATAACATTTACGAGCGTGCGCATTACCAGCATGTGATTTATTACTATTAAAACCACGTAGGCAACACAATCTACTTAAACTACTGCGATTCGTATGTAGACGGCTATTGTTTGGTTAATGGGATCGATTAATCTATGTTCTGACTTTAGATTGGAGGTTAATGGTGTTAAGACGCGAAGTATGTTAATCATAAAGTAATGCATGGGTGTATAGTTCAACGAGATGAGGTATTAATGAAGTATTAGTATGTTATATCACTACCTATTTCTTTTTCTCAATTTTAATAATAGTAATGTATATATTTGAAAGAATCTTCTGTCACTTGTTGATAGAACATGTCGAATAATTTTTTTGATGAATAAACACTCTTTTTTCAGAGTTCTACAAATGTAACTTATTTTTGTACAATGTACATTTCGGCTTCCGCCATCATCAGGTACTGAAGCAAGAAAATTACAAAAAGCAGCTTAAATACTGAGAGGTACAATGTTTTTAGTGAGTAGGGTGTTTATTGCAATGTCCGTGTGGTCGTTTAGCAAAGTATTGGGATGTGTATTTATGGCCTGTTGGAAGTAAATTACCTCAAGAATGTTGAGTTTATAGCTCTTGTTTGCCAAATGTAAGATTTTTAAATTTGAATTATCACATCTGTGGTCGGTAGAAATGAAATGATCTGTGATAGCTGAGCAGTTCGGGTTTATTACATTTACGCTTAAATGTTCTTTGAGGCGTTGTTTGAATTTCCGCCCTGTTTGGCTATGTGCTAAACGGCCACACGGCCATTGCAATGTTGCATTTCAATGTTGTTAGTGTTTGTGGTATGTTGTAGGTAAATAATATGCACCCGGTGGATTGCCCACCTCGGGGAATCGAACCCCGTTCTCGTACGTGGTAAGCCGAGACTCCACCTCTAGGCTTCCCATGTGGGCTCTCAATTTTTTTTTAAATTATAAAAATAAATAAATTCTAGAGACCGGTACACTGATTGTGGCTGTGTAGGTTGTTGACTACATGGTGCGAATTATACACGGCAGGTATATTACAAACACAAAAAATCACAATTTCGAAAACAAAAAAAAATGAAGAAACCTAAACCTTCAAAAGAGAGCGCGATGAACAGTCTCTCTCCCTTAATAGCGCGGTCAGTTTTTGGAAACATCCAGTCCTCTTTATTGCGTACTTGAAACTCCGAAATTCGTATGACAATTGAAAGTATTAGACGCACGTAATATCCGTTTAATCCAATTTATCAACCTACCATCATAACCCCAATGTCAATGAAGTAGATAAACTTAACCTAAAAACTGTACCAACTACCCAGTATTTAAATATACACATAGATAATTATAGCATACGCAATAATTAATATTAATACATTAATTCATAATAATAATAATATCACATAGTTTAATGTCTATCGACCTCTGTGGGTCTTTCCGACATGGATATGTTTTATTTTTATTTGTATGTTTGTCTTTTGTATTGTTGTTATTTACAAGTATGTTTTGTGTTTATACAATTGTTTGTTGGTTGGTGTTAGTTGTTGATGTATATGTTGTTGTTATGGTTGAGAGTAGTTCTCGCAGTGAATTGCAGGTGTCAGTAGAGTGATGTGTGAAGTTGAATGTTTGAAGTTGGATATTGTGTTTGAAGTTGAGAGTTTGAAGTAGTGTGTTTGTGTGTGTGTTTGTTTGCATATGTGTGTATGCGTGGGTGAGTGTGTGCAGTTCTTGTGTGAAAAATACTCACACTGTGTCAAGCCCGCCCCGAGGACTCGAACCTCGTCCGCTGGCGTGATACGCAACATTAATTCAAACCCTGCAAAACTTCCATTTTCCACTAATTATTCTCTTATGTCTTATCAACACATGATGCCTTATTATAATTAACCACTTAGCAGATATTCATAGGTTATGTTTATCTTTAACGTATTTCCGGTATTTACACATCTTACGACTTTTACATTCACAAATATAACTCTCTTACGCACACGCATTGCAATTACTAATTATCATTTTAATTTTCGGTTGCGAAAAACTCATCTGTTTACGGTTTACATTTACGACATGTCAACTATTGTCATTTGACAGTTCTCAATTCATCGACCTTTTATATTGCAATTTATTATTAGCTATTATAAACTAAAAAAATAATAATTAAACAACCTATCTGGAATAATGAATGATTCTACTTCATGCAATGAACTTATGATTTTTATTATGAATAAAAATTTAAATAATTATTTCATAATGACATATAATGGGTTGCCTAACATTAAACATAATTATTTAAAACTAAAATTAGTTCTATTAGTTATCTCTTACAACCGGCTGAATAAAGTGACCCCTTAGAAAGCTTGAAAAATGCAGTTGAAAATTAATAACTCCACAAATGACTGCCATAAAGCACCAGGTTATATTAATAAACATAACCTAAAAAATACAAAGTTTAAAAATATTGCGAAAGTTCATGCCGTTATAAATTATAAAGTTGCCGGAGTTTTAATAGATAAAAGACATGTTGGTTGTAATTCCCCGTCGTCAGTGTTAGTTTACAATGCCCTGGACGAAAACAAAAAACGGGAGAAAAACGTAGATGGCGTTTTCGCCGGATGCTTTTGCTTCAAAGACCAAGGTAATTTTCGGGGTGAGTACTTTCTTTTATCTTTTTGTGCTCTGTATACTTATACCTTGAGTAAGTTAAATAATAGACGTATTTTATTTAACCTATTTGATGCAACCTAACCCCAGTTTGTATGATTAAAGATTTAAAGATGAATTTATGATGATTTGATGATTTATTTTATATATGTGAATTTTATAAAATCGTGTTTTCCGAGCTTGAAAATTAAATTTCACTTTTATATATCATGACAAGTGCATAAACGATAATTAATTAATGTGGTGTATTAATCCTTTCGTCCCGAGCGGTAGACATATATACCATCAACATTTGAAAAACTCTCAAAGTTTTAACTTGCATTATATATCCATGAGGAATGTACCATTCCAATGTTTTGAGTTCAGGTGGGATTCCCCGCTTTTTCTGAGTACTTATTACGAATATTAGGTTAG
>WSZQ02086732.1:1778-15128 GCA_019419845.2 Weissflogia rhopalogaster
AAGTTTTGTCACAGTCACAAAATAGGAAAATAAATAAAATTAAACATTCATTAATAAATGTTAATACTGATCAGATTTATTAGATACTACTAGATAATAGTCTAGTGTAAACCTCGCATGGAATGCTCTTTCCTCACTCGTATGATTTGCAATTTATCATACTCGCGAGGAAAGAGGTACCATTCTATGCTCGATGTACAAATTCTACACACATTCTTAAAGTAATGGATAAAATTTAGTGTAATGCACTTTTGACACAGTAAAGGATGAAATTTATTGGTGTAGAGTCGGTATCTTTTTTTTTCAAATTAGTATTACAAAAATAATTTATTTCTATGCTGGCCACACATTCAAATGACACTTAAATTGTGATTGTACATTAAACAAGAGTATAATAATGAGTATTAAAATATGGGAAAATAAGTATATGAAAATAAATATTGACGTGCTATAACATCAGAAATTTTACACGTATCCATGAGCCCACTCATGATTTAGTATATTTGATGGGAAGCGTTGTTTTGGTCCCATTTATAAATTTCCATTGATACGTTATTAGCAGCTGCAAAGTGTTAATAAAATAGCCCAATAAACAACATCTATACTTTTACTAACAAGTATTAACACTGAAAAAGATCAGGTTTAATGATCTAAGAAATATATACGCTGAGAATTTGGAATGTTTGAAATAATATGCGTTATTTGAGATCTATTTTCGAATTTACTTTGAGGAGGTTAAGACAGAAGTATAATTAATTTTGATATACCATCCGCCGGGTTTGCATCCCGGAACCTTGGGGCCAACAGTCATCGAACATACTGCTGCGCCACTTGGCTGGACAAACATTTCTTGTTTAGTACAATATTTTATGAACTGCGTCGCTTTGGGTCCATTTCGACGTTTACATTTTACTTTACCGAAGTATTAAGAAAATAAACACAACGACCATTTACAAAACTGGAAAACACTTGAAAAATTGTCAAGTTTAATATGAAATATTTATGCTGAACATGATTATATCGTATATTAGTATTTAGGACTGAGATTATTCACCATTTTTGTGGTGAGAACCACAGACGTTGAACTATTTCAAAATATGGCGGCACTCTGATTGTAAGAAGCGAAATTCAACATTTGACCCAACTCTCACGACTGGTCGTGAATTTAACTCAAGGTGCGAACCGTTTTCTTTGATTCTTATCAAGCATCGACGACTAATTAGTCATATTAAAGGCTAATACTATTGAGAAGAAGAAGAGTTAATTTTCGTTTCCACCGAGAGTCGAACTCGGGACCTTTCTTGTGGTTAATAGTCATTGGCCATCCCACTACGCACATGGTGCACTTGGTGACTGGATCAGAGGTCTCCTTTAGACAAGGTTAAAGCACGACCTATTGGTATTTTCGATATCTTCAATACAGATAGTAACATAATTATGTTCTTATTATTTCTGACAGTTCGCGACTTTCACTTTAGTATGCCGAGGCACTGTTGAGTATCGCTGATTTAGGTTCTATTTCCAGTCACATTGTTCTATTCGTCAACAGAAGATAAAAGAAACGAATAGACACTCTTCATGTTTTCATTAAATATTATCCTTGTCCAAACAGTTATGCCTAAAGCTCCTATGAGTACTTTGGTTGAAAATTTGGTGTTTTGAACAATTTTTGATAACAACCTTATTTAATGCATTTTTTAACATTCATATTGTTACAGTAGTACGGTATTAACAAAATAGACAAACCAAAAAATTATTAACCGTTTAATACCTATAGTTATAACTATTAAAAAGCAAAATTTAACGGGTCTGTGAAAAACTAAGTTGGAAATAAGTTACTTTAATCAGCTATTGGTAACACACGTCGCTTTTCCATACGATTCGTCTTTTCTGATCAAAATAGTTAACATTGAATTTGCCTAGCAAACAATTGTTATCACTTTATTTCGTTATCTTATCTTGTGGCATAATTTTATATTCCTCTCTCGAAACTGTATTGTCTTTCGCATAACATAAACACGCGCCTGATGTAAATGATGCGGCTCTTCATAGTTAGATATACTCTCGTGTACGCACGCACTCGTGCAAATTGCTACTTTCAAATTGGTAGCAAATCTTCATTAATGCGAGTTCAAGGTTGCGCGCCGACGAACAGTGATTTTATTACCAATAGAAATTCGGTCGCGCGGCGAGAATTCCAAAACAATAGGCGTACGAATAAACGCACGCACGCACGTGTTTGTAAGCGTTGGTGGTAATTTTAATTTTTTTCAATTTACTACCGCGAGTGATTGCAATTGAGAGCGTTGAGCGCGCGCGCACGCCAATGCACAGAAAATCGTTCACTGACGACGCCATCGGCAGGCGCGCCGCCGATTCAATCATGCGCTATTTTGTTTTGTATTTTTTTTTTTCGCCAATGTTGTTCAAGATCTATTCATGGCATTCGAGTGTCGTCGCATGGAAATTAGCGATCGGGCGTTAAATATTTCAATACACTGTTAAACTGCTTGTTTTGGGGGCTATCGCGCGCGCGGCGTCTAACACCGAACAACGAACGCAAAGTAACAATTTTATAACGCGCATTGGAATGTGGGAATATTGGCTGTGATTTTCCAGAATGTGCGCGCTCCTTCTAGTGCCGCTGGTTTTCCGTTTGCAAGGATGGAGTATTCGTACTATGTGATACCGACGAGGCCTGTGGACAATGGCGACGAGACTAGTAATTAAAGAGTTCCAAAACGCTAAAATTCCACTAAAAGTCCTAATTACAGTCACATGTTAGATATACGATTCTATGCTATGCTAGAACAAGTTTTACTATTGCATTTTATCGCTCATTTTGTCGGACTAGGAAAGCTGTTGCTATGTGAAACGAAGATGCTTTTTGCAACTTGGTTAATTAATTGTTTTCGGTGCTGATTTGCAGATAATCAAAGACGGATTAAAGCCAACGATCACGCGTACAATGCGCAATTTCGCTACGCCAACAACTACATCAAGACCTCCAAGTACACAGTGCTGACATTCCTCCCGCTGAACCTCTTCGAGCAGTTTCAGCGGTTGGCCAACTTCTACTTTTTGTGCCTTCTAGTCCTACAGCTGATACCGGCGATCAGCAGCCTCACGCCAATCACGACGGCCCTGCCGTTGATGGGTGTGCTTGGGTTGACCGCCATTAAAGATGCCTATGATGACTTTGTAAGTTTACGAGGAAACCTCATTTACACGGCCGATTAATGATTTTTTTTTCTCGGTCTTAATAACTAATAACGCTTTGAAAATCTTATGAATATTTAAAGGATAAGTTATGAGCATCGCGCATTGTCTTTCACATTCAAGAGACGACGCTTAAAATATATTTAAAAGAGTACGCAAATATGTGAAAAATTCTGTAAGAGAAAAAAGTGTATTTGTATACAACTACTGTTGTATAATGTACACATTTCAGTATGGTTTTGAGTAAGAAGGTATTATTTGTTCACATAATAATCGTAGAAAAAGTATGTTACACGTGGAAGGCTCTTCCCTCACCCATATGAGTTACAGTTGTCGCCTTCGGCCCGTGCTGAAATAGTATTTTGAGTATGATAAATTTCTCAATTTACCATGTTCAACACCAGTTGTATAAGGAATACATTTCAAATTGTTTTTGATTCAGAAATGTCATACATATGTTTTTTTTGCCTCTTTTGCTTTTCCACCTCTTGATTCCTAATTTTCCATCTCCGACATTTCCACCGACATATGCATGCGTTTCCCCTCCCATCTTCATGCACTCCCCATGCATCGTCCCCATTCATACCAGAGGTAGAGTCATACTTGGCCATCCGATATATCGTCTCACCCCACTTCTGAAGGAGGACTATATACTTTGGAGCAGGTTTCTCCAGATTCATTACGTCCTTCAGTAACCAGACCTGCTCTCTCTCCAGAATTTCCCAATCGTACACCCCATATTTCCAGATTTCCTATTGCCTTGTATGATTTATCATACTCGTGAGGAAAGAGGCACCATTTCATGGTCTTGGTATTATATACTATTAAAGTAAGGCAAACAAATGAATACTATATATTCCCTATAACTTCGTAAATACTGCAGCTTGAAATTTGGAAGAAATATTCTTGAATAGTTTAACTATTCAATAAGCTATGGTCGAAGTTTGTATTTGTACCACCTAAACTCCTTGTATCGACAGTCTTTTTTGTTCGATTTAACTCCGGAAGTTCCGCAAAAAGGAGACATTGCCGTGAATTAGGTCATCCGAGGGTTGTAAACGAATAAAAAACATGACGAAGCATATAAGCTGATGTGTAAACAAGATCGCAATAGAAGTTTATAGCAGGATTTAGTACATGGAATCTTTAAGCGGTGTAATAACCTAGACCTAAGTCTAGCAACTAGTGCCTAGAGTAAAGGCTATGTGTTTTTTATAACGTTGATACATGTTTGATTTGGTTATAAAAATGTTTCAGCTTTTTTTCTTCTTTTTTTTTGTAGCAACGTCATATGTCCGACTCGCAAGTCAACAATCGCAAGTCCCAGACGGTGAAGAATGGTCAATTGGTGAAGGAGAAATGGTCGTCGGTGCAAGTGGGCGATATTATTCGAATGGACAACAATCAGTTTGTCGCCGCGGACATCCTGCTGCTGTCATCGAGCGAACCGAACGGTTTGTGCTATATCGAGACGGCTGAGTTGGACGGGTAATTATCAATTGTTTGCTTCGCATCGCATTTCTTTTGCGCATATTGATTGACCGGAATTTAATTTGCCGGTGCGTCCGGTGCTGTTTCGTCAGGGAGACGAATCTGAAATGTCGTCAGTGCCTCACGGAAACCGCCGAGATGGGTCAGAACGACGCGCTGATCAGCGCCTTCGATGGCGATATCATCTGCGAGACGCCCAACAACCTCCTGAATAAGTTCGAGGGAACGCTGACGTGGAAGAATCGCCAGTACAGCCTCGACAATGACAAGATCATTCTGCGCGGCTGTGTGCTTCGCAATACGCAATGGTGCTACGGCGTGGTGATCTTTGCTGGCAAAGACACGAAGCTCATGCAAAACAGCGGCAAGACCAAATTCAAACGTACTAGCATAGATAGACTACTTAATTTTTTAATCATAGGAGTAAGTATTTTGACTTGTAAATTAGTTCTAACTTGTTTATCGGGAAAACACTTTCGAGGTGAATAAAGTGACGCGTCCTTTGCAAGGACGAAATTATGTATATGTAATCTTCAGTTGCGATACATAGACGTGTCACATATTCATTTTTCAATTCGAAAGTGTGCCTTAATGGTCTGAGTTAGAGATCTCAAAATTTCAGAAAAAGGTGAAACATGAAAGTATCGATACTTACAAAAATATTCATGGCGTCATCTTTGATCGCCTACCAGAAAATTAACACTTGCCATAATATCGTTATTATTTTATATGGAATAAGTTCAAGATTACTTTGATTTAAAAGTTTTCAAAAGAGTGGCTTAACGAGGACATTATTAATGTTCCATATAATTTATGATTCATTTGAGAAGTTTTGTGGCAGTTTTGTTTAGGACGGAAAATTCGCTCTCAGTCAAAAATATCGAAACTTTTCTAAACTTATCACTTTCTGAGTCAAATTTGTGTCCATACTTTCAGAAATATTCAGGGCTTGAAATATTAGTAGCTTGTCAAAAATTTAACCGGTTTTTTTTACTTCAAAAGAGTTTCATATTAGTTTCAATTTTAAGTTTTCGATGATGAAACTGAAGTCTCAATGCATATCCAATATAATTTATAACGCATCTATACAGAAGTTTTGTCTAGATTACATATAAGCAGTAAAGTATTTATTCTTATTTACTTCGATACTTTCTTGACATCACTTGTCTAGAAATAGGACAAAAGTAATAAAACTTGGCAATGCAACTTGGACCAAATATTTACCCTTGAAATGCACTTATTTTATTTCGATTTCTCGATTGTAGCTCATCTAATCACGTTTTTCTCATATATTGAAGCGAATAATTGCCAAAAGTTCAATAATCGCACGGTTATTCCCGAACCATTGCAGCTACCGGTTTGTCTATGTGGATAGGCGCATTTTTTAAGGAAAATAATTCGATTTACCACTTTTAAATACGTTTTTCTCATATGTATTAGCGAATATTTGCCAATAGTTCAGAAATTGCATGTTGATTCCTGAACCATTGCAGATATCGATCTCTCGATGTGCCTAAATGAATCTGTTTGCGAAAATATGCCGATTTAGCACATCTAAATATATGTTTCTCATATATTTTAGCGAATAGTTGCTAAACGTTCAGAAATCTCATTTTAATTTCTGAATCATTGTAGCTATCGGTCTCTCTTTCTGTGTTAAAACGCTTAAATGCTTTTTTTTTCACAAAAATAAGTCGATTAAGCACATTTATACTTGTTTTTCTCTTATATTTTAGCAGCGAATATTTGCCAACAATTTGCTAGAAATCGAAGATATGAGTTTTAGGGGAATCACATTCACCGGATCAAAAATAAATAAAGTATTCTAATGTTTGCCCAACTTTAAACGGGCTTAAACTTTTTGGCTTTTCTTAATAATATCAATAATAGAATCAATTTTCTATCTAAAATTTTATGTGAAAAATATACTGGGTTTCTAAATTATGCTATAATGTGTTACAAAAAAACGTGAAATAACTCTTGGAACTTTTATTCTTCTAAATATCCAGGATTTTTTGTGTTTTTCAAAGAAGCTGATCTCAAAAATAAGGAAACTAAAACTCATTATAACAACTATATGATGTATTCTTCAGTTAACTCCGTTTTATTTCGGCTTATTTCGAAATGTTGCCAGCATTAAAAGTGGAATTTAAATTGAATTATGTTCTCCACGAGTATACATAACCGAGAAATCATTGTTCCCAGAAATAAGTTCATTTTATACGGAATCAGTTATAATTTGTAATATATGAATTGTTTGGAGTGGTTACAAATAGATGTTATTGTTAAATATTTTAGAAACGTCTTAACTTGGTTTGAATTTTTTCAGATTGTATTTTTTTTATTGTCAATGTGCCTTTTCTGCATGGTTGCGTGTGGCATCTGGGAGTCGCTCGTCGGTCGCTACTTTCAAATGTACCTGCCGTGGGATTCGCTCGTGCCCGCTGAGCCACTCGGCGGCGCGACAATCATCGCTCTGCTCGTCTTCTTCTCGTACGCGATCGTCCTCAACACGGTGGTGCCCATCTCGCTGTATGTCTCCGTCGAGGTCATCCGCTTCGTGCAGAGTTTCCTCATCAACTGGGACGAGCAGATGTACGACGAGAAATCGAACACGCATGCGAAGGCGCGGACCACCACGCTGAACGAGGAGCTCGGCCAGATCGAGTACATCTTCTCGGATAAGACGGGCACGCTCACGCAAAACATCATGACATTCAATAAGTGCTCGATCGCTGGCCTCACCTATGGCGATGTGATCGATAAGAATACGGGCGAGGTGGTGGAGATCATCGACGGCGGTGTGCCGCCGCTTGATTTTAGCTTCAATCCTTACTACGAACCCGAGTTTAAATGGTATGATCGCACGTTGCTGGATGCGGTGAAGAAAGAGGATGCAGATGCGTGTAGTTTCTTCAGGCTTTTAGCGTTGTGCCATACGGTCATGTCGGATACAAGCAGCGGCAAACTGGAGTATCAAGCGCAATCGCCAGATGAAGCTGCTCTTGTCGCAGCGGCGCGGAATTTTGGGTTCGTTTTCAAGGAGCGTTCACCCAACAGCATCACCATTGAGGTGATGGGCAAGAAGGAGGTCTACGAACTGCTGTGTATTTTAGATTTTAATAATGTACGCAAGCGAATGTCTGTTATACTGCGGCGCGATGGACACTTACGGCTTTACTGCAAAGGTGCTGATAACGTTATTTACGAGAGACTTAAGCCAAACTGCGAGGAGACGAAAGCCAGGACACAGGAACATTTGAATGTAAGTTATTCTTGTATCTCATCGCTCAGAACTGCTACTAACTGTTTATTTTTTAATTGCACAGAAATTTGCTGGTGAGGGATTACGAACTCTATGCCTGGCAAGTCGTGACTTAGATGAAGACTTTTTCAACGATTGGAAGCAAAGGCATCAGGAAGCGGCACTGAGTATGACTGACCGCGATGAAAAATTGGATGCCATCTACGAGGAGATTGAGACTGAAATGAGTCTGCTTGGTGTTACTGCCATTGAAGATAAACTGCAGGACGGTGTTCCTCAAGCAATCGCCAATCTTATGCTTGCTGGCATTAAAATTTGGGTACTTACAGGAGATAAACAAGGTAAATATTTATGTCATTTAGAGTAGGTATGGCAAATTTTACAGAAAGCGTATTGAGACTATCAGAACTTAATAGTATTAGTCCCAAGCATCGAGTAAAAGTATAAATGTTAATCGGTATCGGAAGTTTCGCGAATGCCACTGACGCCACCTATTAGCATGCCCTTATTTGTTATGCCCTTTCTTTTTAAGACTGAAGCATCATGGCGCCTCTAGCAGCGCTAGTAAGTCCTTATGGGGTAGGTTTTTGAATCCTTGCGTCGTTAGCCTGCAGCTTCCAGGCTGGCCCGACGAATATGTTCATTACACTTACACATCATGGCGGTGATAGCCTCCTCTTCCTCGGTAATTTACATTATCCCAATTGTATGTAGGCGGTATATCATGGGGTAGTGCTTCGTATACGCGGATAATTACTCCAGTACAACTATCTGCCTTCCATACTTTGATCTCTTTGCCAATGGGCACTTACCTCAGTAATTCTGCTGGCCGGTTTTGCAACTATGAATATTTTGTTCCCCTCCACTCTAAAGTGCCCTGGCCATGCGCTCATGTTAGCATTAGGTGGTTCCTTGTGGACATTTGGTTGATGACTTTCCTGCAGTCCTAGGCAGTGCTGGATTGAAAGCATACTGCTTGTTATCCTGTGATCGCCTCTTGTGTGGATTCTTTCTGTATACTCAGCTTCCCTTGACAATTATTGCAGCTTGAAGGACTGTGGATTCCTGCCTGTGGTGGCAGGCACTCTGTGGATATGATTGTAATTGACTCATTCGATTTGCTGATTCGGTGGAAGCGGGCCTAACTTGTCTTTCATTACCTCAGTTAAAGTAGTGAAGTGGGCCTAACAAGTCATTCATTACTACAGTTAAAGTCAAGTCAAGCATGCCAGACTCTGTATCTTTTGAAGTTTATATCTGCCACTCCATGGAACCATAACTAGCTAGAGGTTTTATAAGTGGATGATACATCGATATAATTTTAGTCCCCACAATTTCCGCCCAGTTTCTTGCAACATTTTGCCTTGTTTTCAATGTTTAGACCAGAGAACTCGTTTGGGATGTACTGTGAATTAACAACTAACTCTATTCTACACAAAAGTGATTCCTTTAATGAGAATAAATTCTTTTCTTGAATTTTAAGAAACTGCAATCAACATTGGATACTCTTGCCAATTGTTAACCGATGACATGCTGGATCTCTTCATCGTCGACAAAAACACGTTCGATGAGGTGGACCAACAGCTTCGAAAGTTTAAGGATAGTATACGAATAGTGAACGCATACCAACCGGTAAGCCCAGCGACGACAAATGCAGCGAGTAACGGTGTTGGGGACGGCCACAGCCGACAAAATTCAATTGGAACATCAACGCCACCACAACCGTCCGCGCCTGCCGTCAGCGTCGTCACATTCAGCACGCAGCTGGAGTTCCGCGAAGATTCACCTGATCTGAAAGCTGAAGAAACTAATGGGACGTTCGCGATCGTCGTCAACGGCCACTCTCTTGTGCACTGTCTGCATCCAAAAATGGAACGGCTCTTCCTGGAAGTGGTCACGCGCTGTCGAGCCGTCATTTGTTGCCGGGTAACTCCATTACAAAAGGCGCTCGTTGTTGAATTGATCAAGAAGAACAAGCATGCGGTGACGCTCGCGATCGGTGATGGTGCCAATGATGTGTCGATGATAAAGGCGGCGCATATCGGAGTGGGTATCTCAGGACAGGAAGGAATGCAGGCTGTGCTCGCCTCGGATTACTCGATTGCACAGTTCCGATTTCTAGAACGCTTGCTGCTAGTGCACGGTCGATGGTCCTACTATCGCATGTGCAGTTTCCTGCGGTACTTCTTCAACAAGAACTTTGCGTTCACGCTGTGCCACGTGTGGTATTCGTTCTTCTGCGGTTTCAGCGCACAGACGGTCTTCGATCCGATGTACATTTCGGTGTACAATCTGTTCTACACCTCGCAACCGGTGCTCGCCGTTGGTATCTTTGATCAGGACGTCAACGACAAGAATTCAATTCTTTATCCCCAACTCTACAGACCTGGGCATATAAACTTATTCTTCAATAAGAAGGAGTTCTTTCGCAGCGCTCTTCAAGGTTGCTACGTTTCTTTAGTATTATTCTTCATTCCTTTTGGTAAGTTTTGTCTGAAATATATCTTGATAAAGGGAATAATCACATGAATTAGACTTGTTGAACACAAAACTCATATTAATAAAAGCGGATTGCTATGGTGTTATTTCACCATATAACTGAACAGAACTTTGTTCAGTTCTTGGAAAAAACACCGGACATTGAATGAATTCGATGTGCTGAACACGAATGTTCAGCATCCCAGATTCATTCCAGATTGCGAATTTTCATCCATGGAGTAATTTCAGAGTTGCCCGGTGTTATTCTTCTCTTTATAACATGGTTTAAAAAAGGAATATTATAAATGTAATAATGTATAATTTCAGGTACGTACTTTGATGCAATTACCCCAAACGGCAAGGGTCTCAGCGACTACATGCTCCTCTGCAGCGTAGTAGCCACGATATTAGTCATCGTCAATACGGCGCAGATTGCGCTGGACACGCAGTATTGGACCGTAATGAATCACATCATGATTTGGGGCTCACTCGCTGTTTACTTCATCATGGACTACTTTTATAACTATCTACTGGGCGGCATCTACGTAGGAGCGTTGACGATGGCAATGACAGAGGTGACGTTCTGGTTCACCACGGTGTTAGTGGTGATAGTCTGCATTATGCCGGTTCTCGCGTGGCGCTTCTACTTCGTCGACGTGTTCCCCACTCTCTCGGACCGCGTCCGTCTCAAGCAGCGCCTTCAGACGATGCGATCACGTCAAAGTCAGGATGTGCTGCGCACTCCCTCGGCCCGCCGCGCTCGACGTTCAATCCGATCTGGCTACGCGTTCGCCCATCAGGAGGGCTTCGGCCGCCTGATCACCTCCGGCAAGATAATGCGCAAACTACCCAATACCGACTTCAGTATTCCGGGCCTGGGTAAAATTATACATTCGGGCGGCAGCAATCAGGTGAAAACCAGCAGCGTCGTGCCCGTCTCTGCGCACTCGCAGGAGAGCAACAGCAGTGGGCGTGCGCCTATACAGGATCTGGATACCATCAACCTATAACCCTGCCACATTATGCCTACTTAAACTGACTTGGAGCCTACCAAATCCGAAAATTCACACACACTCACACACACACACACACACACACACAAACACATACACATACGAGTATTACTTACTAAGAAACAAAAACAACTTGTGATGATAACTTTCACTAATCTTAATTATTACTGATATTGTTTAAGACAAACAGCAAAGAATAATTGTAAGAAGATATTTTAAGTAGATAGGTATTACTTGTACAGTATCAAATTGTTTTACTTTGTTAGAACGTAACAATTAACGATTGTCAATGGGCGCAAGCAAGTCGTTCGGGTATTTGAGATAGTTTTTAAATGGGAAGATGCGACAAGCAGAACGCATGAGAACACTCACTGCGAATTGCTTGGGGCACACTCATTATTTCTTTGGGTGTATAAAACAAAGCGTTGTTGATCTGATCGACTTGCAAAAACCTGTTAAGCTTGAACCTAGTCAAAAAAAAAAAACAATTACCATCTAGTTGAAAGGATGGTGACGAATTTATGTATTTCTTAGGTTTAAGTTGATATCGGAGGAGGCGTGCAGCGTTTTCCTAGCATGGACGTGTTGAGAAAGAAAATGTTGTTTCTTTATACGATTATATTCTATACATATATTATATTCACATGTTCTCTGAAAAGATAATCTAAGGATTTCTTTCGTTTTTGTTAAAATAAATTTATTTTACAAGTTTATTTTTGGTATTTATGTGCACCGTTACCAACATTTTAACTAATAACTTTCTTATCCTAACATAAATCTGAGCAAGGGGTGAAAGTGGAACGAATCCAGTGAAATGGGAAATCCCCTCAAATGGTAAGCCCAAGATATCATGAATCTGGAAAAGTTTGCTAGTCCAGTAACAGACCACTGAAACGGAATATTTTCCAGGAACGTTGATTTATATTTGGTAAAATTCGGTCCTCTTTCGTGTAAGACCATATTTACCCTGAACGGAAATACTTAATATATAATCTTTTCACCAAATTTTTTAAAAATGATTTTTGGCAAAAAAAAAATCAAATCAAAATTAGAAAATCGATCTTTCCGTTTTCATTAAATTTCTTTTAGACTTTGTGTAAACGGCATTATTCTTCATTAAACTTTAAAACCTTCAACAATAGCAATTCAGCTAACAGCTTCATTAGTATTGTCATCAATTTATCTCTTCGCATCTCTGTGATCCTGGTACCAAAAGTACCTGGTACAGTCAGATTGCATTATTCCGCGGAATTTTTAAGTTTAACTTGAAACTGTAGTTTGACAAGGATACCTTATAATTTCGTTCGTATTTGTCTTTTTTGTTTTGTTTTTCTTTTCCCAAATACCTATTTGACGATTTTGCGGTATTTATTGTATTGACATGTGAAATGCAGAAACCTTGCAATAACAGAAAAAAACTGCGGACCCCGTGATTTTCCATATATGAAAGTTTCACTGTGATACTATTTCAATAAATCTCTTAGTAAATTCTTGAATGCAGTAATTCAAATACATTTCTTGTGGGCAATTTGATCGCTTACTTGTAAATTTCGATCACTAAGCGGTGGGAAATTCCACCGGCATTGGCAGTTTGCGTATGTTTTCGTAAATTTATAATTAGCTAAAATCGACCGATAACCGCCAGTGTTACCGGATTGTTTCTACACGGCTACGACGCCGCTGACGCTGGTCGCTGGTTGCCGGGCGCACAATAGACGTTATTGTAATTCGTCCGAAGCCGCGAACTCGTCTTTACATCTGCGACCCGTCGCCCAGAAACTTTTACTACTTTATGACCTATATATTTTTTTACAGAGTCTTCTGTCACTTGTTGATAGAACATGTTGAATAAAAATTTTTTGATGAGTAAAAACACTTTTTTCA
>WSZQ02086743.1:3620-15123 GCA_019419845.2 Weissflogia rhopalogaster
TTTTTGAGATTGAACACGTCATAGAATAGCTCCAAACCTAGGCAACCCTATATACAGATGATTTGTTTAGAAAGTGATTTTGTATTAACATTTACTCTATTTTTTTTGTTTCAGAATAAAGGAAACAAGTTCACAAATAAAATAATCAACAAAATATGTTGCTCTTCATATTCCTGCTGTGTGCAGGACTCACAAGGCTGTCACCAAGCTCAGCATATCCAACAATAGACACGGATTTACAGGATCAAACACATGCCAGCGACAGCCAACGAGATGACGTCGTGTCACGTAGAGTTCTTGGATCAAGGTAAAATATAATTTTATATATTTCATAAAAAATACTTCTAACACGTACCATATCAAACGATGGCGAGTTAATTAAAAGACAAACGACTACGTCATATAATAGCGTAAAATTTATGCAACCAAATAAACAACAGACACTTTACTATTACAATGGAATAAAAAAAGAACGATCAGCTTTATTTCTTTCTTGTCTGGACCAAACGCATAAAAATTAGTTTACTGTGCTTTGTTTACTGTTACTCTCATATTCTATGCATACGTATAACGCAAAATAATCCCCGAGTTTATTACCCTCTCGCAATGGAGGAGAATCCAAGTTTGATTGAGTTGTCAAGTGGCGTGTAATTCGTGTGATCCCAGCCAAAGTTGACATTTAATTTCACCTGCACATGAGTTCGCACACGCCGCACTTGAGATCAAGTTAAATTTGCGGTTTTTGCCTTGTTCGTACAACGCCGACGCGACGTTTACGCTGTTTTCATACGTAAAATGCCCCAATGCTTACTTTTTGTAATGCCCATATATGCTGTCATGTGAACAAATTTTAACTTTGTAAACAGCAAAAGTGAAATGAACACGCAATTTCAACAGTAGTCCCGTTTTTTAGCTTTATTACATCTGTGGCTGTTAACTTTTACATTGCAAACAAATATATTTGCTGAAATGTGTACTTTTTCAGGACGTATGATGAATAGCTCAAAATATATGCAATCAAATATACTTATGCAGGCATATATACAAATTATAATCTTAATAATTGATAGAAGTGCTTTGCTATAGAATTAATTCTATGTCAAAATGGTCGAAAAAATTAATTTATTTTCATATCCGTGATAATTGGCATCGCCAAACACTTATAGAAAGTCGTTTAATTCAAATTTTGTGATATAACACGTCATAGTGTATCTCATTTTTTGAATTTTATTGTTTCAAGCTTATGCCTAATCGTTGATTTCAAAAAAAAAACTTCAACTTCCCACATATAAAGGTATAAAGGTATACTTGATGTTTGACATCGTGGAACTTTGTATGTTTGGTTGTATATATTTGAAGATATTTTGTGATGTGTACATAAAAAATTGATTTTATATGTTAAATCACTTATTATTTAAATGTTGACTAGCTTATAAAGTATGCGACCAATCATATTTACTGAGATGTAACCAAAGGTTGTGCTTTGCTATAAAATCATTTTTGCATTAAAAGTTTGGTTAAAATTTCATGTATTTTCAATTTTCTATTAATCAGAATCGCCAACGACTTATATAAAGTTATTTAACTCAAATTTTCTGATTCTATATGTCATAGAGAGGCTTTAAAATTAGGCAATCATATATACTTAGAATATTGACATTTAGAATTTTAAAAATTATTGCACCAACCTTCAGCCAATTTGTTAGTTTCCGAACATACAACTTCAAGATATTTCTTTTCATTGTTCAACTCTGTATATATTTGAAGCAATTTTATGATATATTCATAAGATATAAAATCATTATTAGTGTTAACACTTTTTTGAGAAATTGAACTATTTTCAATTTTGGAAGAATCGGGATATTTAATTAAAATTTTCTGATTCAAGACGTCATAGAGTAGCTTTAAAGCTGTACAACCGTATGTACGTAGGATATTGTTTTTACACTTTTAAATTTATTTCAAATACAAGGCTAATTGTTCAATTATATAACTTTAAAGAAAAGATGTAGCTATTTAAACTATGTTTGTTTGGTTGTATATATTTGAATCTATTCTGTGACGTGTCCATCTAGAAGGACAATAAGTTGTTTAGATATTATTGACCTACATATATTGTAATTTTTTTAAGATGACGTGTGGCCAGAAGTAGTAAAATTGCAGAATATAATGCGTTGTAATGATAATTACTAATTGCCGCTAAATGCGCCAATAACATACAAAGAAGATTTCTTCATAATGTGCAATCTTTCGTTTTGCTTATTCTTAATTATTCCTTTTTCAAATGCTTGTTACTTTGTCGTCTATTATAAATTTCGACATGTTATGTTCAGTTTAATATGGAGGATAATTATGAGTAAGGAATGGCGAAAAAAGCGCAATTACTGTATTGTTAAAGGTCACCTATTGTGTGGTTTTGTGGTACAATTAACAATTTGCACCTTGCGCCTTTTTTTTTCATTCTGAAGAAGTACTACTTTGTTAGAATTTGCAGTTCTGTATATTCGCCATTATTTTGTTGACGAAATTAATAATTCAGTTCTTACTGAATAGTGCCTTATATTTGACCGACATTTACTATATCAGTCTGAATGAACCCTTGATCTAATAACGTGCTTCAAAAATGTAGTCATTCTTGTTTCTCTTTTCAGTGTGGTTACATCAGTCTCTGTAATAATGGACACAGGCTCTGAGAAGCTTTATTCCGATGCTGTTGGTAATCCCCAATCAAAACCAACTTCAGGACAAGTAGCAAGCCCCATAAACCTCCTCAATCCAGATAGATATGAATTCTACACCTTCAGTGATTCTGGTGACTTGGTTAAACGCCTGATGACTCTTTCTGAAATTCAGGGAATCATTGCTAATGCAGATGGTGAAGCCTTCAACCAAAATTCACATTCTCCTGAGAAGAAGGTCAACGACGTTGTGAGCAACGTCCAGAACGTCCTTAAAGGCGAGATTGAAAAGGGGTCAAACTATAATGCTACAAATAACATTGTTTTGGATACTCCAGACGTGAGTTCCTCTTGGAGTGTGATCCTTCCAGCAATCTTTGGAAACAGTGGTGAAGAGATTAAACCAGCCCGGCCGGTGACCAGTATGACTCCGGAGACGATTATGTTGGAACATCAGACTGAGACTGTGCCAATTGTGCAGAAACCCGAACCTTTTACTAGGATTACTACTACTGAAAGAACCACTACTGTGACTACAAAAACGAAGAAGCCTACCAAGCTTACGACTGAGAAGGAGAATTTGAAGACTCCTTCTACTTATAAACCTTCTACCTACAAAGCTCCTAGTTCTACGTTGAAACCACCGGCTACAACTAAGAAACCCATCAAGCTGACTACAACCAAGGTTCCAACACCAAGAACTACTCCAACTACAACTATTCCGAGAATTACCACAAGAGGTACTCGACCAAATAAGAGAACTACTACAACAAGTACTACGACAATGACTCCTAAACCGGAGGAGGTAACAGTTCAGGAAAGAGTCAAACTAACTACAACATCCTCAGAGACGACAACGCTTATTTCTGAGGCATCCTCGCACTTTATACAACTTTTTGATCCGGTACAGACCATTGAGCCATATAAATCCACCCCGGGTAAACCCATCTTTATTAGAACAACTCCAAGGACTCCTTCTAGTACTACTTCACAGATCCCTGAAGGTGCACTCTTCATAGTGGATGAGAAAACAAAGAATAGGATTCCAATCACAAACAAAGAACAATTGGAATCGATTCTCAATCAACTTGAAGACTCCACCACATCTATTAAGACAGATTTAATAAAAAATGCAAATGTCCCTGGTCTTACTAACGAACCATTGATTACGCTAAACTCTGTGAGTGGTCATCAAACACCCAACCTTCCTGTGTTATCAGAACCTGATAGTGTTGCAACTACTTCGAATGTCCAGTCCACTACTCAAGTTATAGATGACTTTGATATTGATAAATACCAACAGTTATTGCTTACGTCTACAAATATCTATGAGATTAACAAGGAGTTGGCTAGAAGTACTACGACGATGAAACCTAGTAAGGTCACTAATGTTTTTACGGCAACTACCACACCTAGAGCTATATTGACTAGTGTAGCCCCTACCAAATCCGCTCTTAGTGCCACAACTAAAATCAATACCGTTCCTTCTTCCAATGCAACAATTCCAACTATAACTGTGACAACATCAACCAAACACGATGTTCCAGATATCTTGGGGTCTACTATCAAGGAACCTAATCTTGTAAATTCCATTGAACAACTATTACAGCAAGCTGTTGGTAATATTCAAGAATATGAGAAAACAACCAAGGTAATCCCTAAACGAACCACCACTCTTGAAGTGACTTCCACAGCAGTTCCTTCAACAACAGAGCAATTTACAACATTTACGGAAAGCCCTTCAACGGTTCCCACTACTGAGGTATTATCAACTGTACCACCAACAGCTGAAATAGATTCCTTCTCTGACGATCTTCTACTGAATGAAGCTATGGGATCTTTGCTTTCTCAAGTTGTAAGTTCTGACTTCCAAGGTTTATCGACCTTCCATGATCTTCCTGGTACCACCGAGAATACGGATAGAGCAAATGAGAGCTTGGAATTTAGAATAAAGACTACAGATATATACAGTGAGACAACTGAAGAAACTACCCAATTTGCCACTACCGTTACTGATCTGAAGGAAGGAACAACGGAAGGAAAACTTTCCGACGAAGATACTACGAAGCAAGACCAAACTGACTCTAGTCTTTCTGATACCACCGAGACCACTCAAGGGAACAATGAAATTTTGAAAACAGATGCCACTACTTACAGGATAGGAAATCCCAATAAAATTACAACAGACAACTTTGAAACCTCCTCCATTACAGAGTTGGTTCCAGAAGGTACAACAGAAATTGTCGAAGATTTGCCGGTTGTTTTTGACCTTGGTTTGAACGAATTTATGGGTAAGGACGATCAAAAGGAACCAGAGTCTTTGAGTACAACAGAATTGCCACAATTAAGTACTATAACCGAGAAGAAGGTTGAAAAGATTCCGGAACAACTTGAAAAACAGATTCAGACTACAACGCATAAAATTGTGCCCGAAGTTGTAACTGAGAGCAATCTGGAGGGACTTAGAACTAATATAAGAATTACCACGGAGGCCTTGTTTGAATCCACTGTGAAGGAAACTAACTTGGATTCCGATAGCTTACCATCAACCAATTCATACAAGGAGGTGACCGGTAATGCGGCTGATGACGGATCGATTAACATTGAAGACAGTAAGGACGAGGCAACCTTGAGTATTGATGATTTAATTAAAGAGTTGACTACAAAGACTGAAGGGCAGGAAGGTCCCAAAGAGACAACGGTTCTTATAATTACGAAACCTTTATATAGTACTACCACTCCTACAACTACAACCTCCACCACCACGACCACAACAACGGAAGCCCATAGAAGAACAACGGAAGTCCCTAAACCAACAACTGAAGCCCCCAGAACAACAACACCTTCAGCCACAACTACTCTCCGACCAGAAGTGAAATTTACTACGACAAGATCTGAGATGGTGACAGAAGCAGTTTCTTTTGCCATTGCTTCAAATACAGACACCACTGAAGATATTCAGACCACTATTGTAACAGTACCACCTAAACCTGAACTGGAATGGACCATGGTCTCAACTATAGCCCCACATAATATAAGCCATCATAATCTTACTAAAATATCTCAGTCGGGAAGTGCTTCTCAAACGGAGAGTAAACTTCCTCAACCTTCCCGACCTGTTGATCTAAATCCCATGCCTCAACTGGGAGGACTTGAAGAGACAACTAAAGACCTAGACCAGGATATATACCAATTTGTTGCTCTATGCAATGAACTTGCCTTTGGTTTTTGGAAGTCCGTAACAACAGGCATAAGCTCAGCACGATCTGTGGTTCTTTCTCCTTTTGCTGCCACAAGTTTACTGGCCATGGTCTTCCTTGGAGCTAGAGGTGCTACGTCTGGCGAAATGAACGAAATCTTAAGGCTTGATGATATGGTTACTTTCAATCCACATCTGATTTTCAAGAATGTTAGTGAAAGCCTTGAGGTTGGCCGCAAGGAAGGTGTTGCAACTAGTGTCATTCTTCGGGAACTCTATAGTGATAAAACAAAGGGTCACCTGTTAAACTTTTACAAGGAGAGAGCTAAGGCTTTCTATGATGGACATGTCGAGGAAGTTAGTTTTAAAGAAATTGGGGATGTGGTGCGTCGAAGGACCAACTTAATCATTAAAAAGTTGACTGATGGAAAGATTCCTGAATATATTAAGGATACTAGTATTACAGTGAAAAGTCCTTTGGCTGGAGTCAGTGCAAGCATCTTCCAGGTATGAACGAAGAATTTTTCAAGAATGAAGAATTTTAGGAAGTGATTTACTTAATTGTTCTTTAATAATTTTCAGACCGATTGTTCTGATGCTTCTATGGATGGTCGCGATGGGGAACTCTACTTTGTAGTTCTACCTTCAATCAGGCAACGGCGATTAGTACCAGTTCCTGCAGCAGTATGGCGTTCCAACTTCTTAGCCGGATACGACCCATCCTTGGATGCAACCGCAGTTGCTCTAGGCAACAAGCAGCAGATTGTGAGTACAATCTTCGTGATCCCAGGACAACAGGGTATAGCAGCTCCCGGTGACGGCCTCGCTCGTTTAGAGAGGAGTCTAATAGGAGGTGCCTTCAAAGAAAAGGCATGGTCCCGTCTTCTAATGTCGCTTATCCCAAGACCTGGGCTAGAAGTGCAGATCCCAAGATTCCAACATCGGTCTATAATCAATGCCACAGTGGCTTTGCAACAAATGGGCATGAAAGATCTCTTCGATGCAGCGAAGGCTGATCTTCGAGGTCTGAATGGAGTTGCGAATGATCTCTACTTAAGCGATATCCTACAAGTCAATAACTTTGCCACGTGTGGCGAGGAAATCATTGGGGAGACACATCATTCGGAGATTTATCCAGCGACTGCTAACCGAACGTATAGACGTAGCAGAAAGTTCAAAGACCTCCTGCCACCTGAAGGTGCTTACTATGACTCGGAACTCTCCGAGGAACCGAGGGACTATCAACGCGCCTTCCACGATCCCCTGCATGATCCCAGTCTCTATGCACTCCCACTTCCACTTCGACCACGTCAGGCGCGACTTCCGGATCCACCAAGGCTGCGTTTTGATCGTCCCTTCCTCTACTTCGTCCGACACAATCCCACCGGACTGATACTACACATGGGCCGATTTAATCCGCGACTATTGCCATGAAACAGTGCAAACACTTGCATGTATCCAACTTGGGGATGTCATATCTAAAATTACACACTCGACAAGACATACCTTAGTGAATCGTATTTATTCAAAAATTTTAATTGATCACGTCTTAAAATTTTTGAATGACACTTTATCGAAATCATAAACCACAAAGTTATACATTAGATAGTAAGGTTTTTTAATATATTCTACTAGGGTCTGCATGTAAATAATTCATTTAAGTATAAATGTAATTGGAATTTTTTTATAAAAGAAAAATTGACAAGTTAGAGATGTAAATTATTATTGAAATAAATACGCGCCAGTGCTTTAAGTATCCATTATTTGTATGACAATGACACATATCGTAGAATTGAAACAGGTAAACCACGCAGCAAACGCTTGTCATAAAAATAGCATAGCGGCGTCAATGAAATTGCATTCTGTTGACACGTCAATTACGGTGTGATTGGCATGATGGCAAGCAATAGGATCACGTTCGTGTCTCTAATTGATAGCATTTTGCTGTGGATGGGATGGAGCAAGGAAAATGAAGGACGAATTATTGATGACAATTTTATGATTAGCAATATTCCCAGTTGTCCCTGGGTATTGTTACTGGGCGCAATTGTTGACTCTTTGCTGCGATATTTTTAGCTCCGATTTGCGGTGGTGTTTGTAATTATTGGTAATTGATAGAAAATGTTGCAATAATATTGTATCTTTTTATATTATTAGTGGATAAGGAAATGTATGAGACTAAATAAAGAATGGATTTTTTAATAAGAAATGTTTCATGCTGAGTAGTTTTTTCAGTTTTATTATTATTTTTTTTTGATCCGGTGTAGGAAACGTCCCTATGTCCTCTTTCCTGGGGCAAGGAATACACAAATATGCGCTCGCTCCCAGGTCAATCACCTCGACATATTGCCCCTTCAAGAACCACTCTGGACATATATAATAACGTCGCAGAGATTCAGTTCTGCACATCTATACATCAAGCATAACTCTCCACTATATATGAAATGAGCTCGAGAGAAGTTCAAGGATGACACTCTTCTCTTTTCTCTTGCTTCTGGTCTTTGGTCTTGATATTCTACATCTGTTTTGAGATTGAATGTATTAATTTAAACAGGAATAGGCGACAGGAAATTAGAAGTGTAGAATACGCTTGTGCCACTGGAAAATACAGAGTCACCAGTTACGCTCTAACAACTAGGTGCAACAACACAATACTTGGCGGAGTCAGTGGCAATAACATCTGATGGCACCTGGAGGGAGGACCTCTTTTAGTACCACTCCTGCAACTACAGCCTCCGTCAGCAGCACAACAACAACTCCTACAGCCACAATAACTCTCCAAATAGAAGCTACATTTACTACAGCAAGCTCTGAGATGGGGACCAAAGTAGTTGCTTTATTTGTCATAGCTTCAATACAGAGACCACTGACGATAATCGGGAGGACCTCAGCAGGGAGGACTTGAAAAGGCAACTAAAAACTTGAATCAAGATATATACCAATTTGTAGCTGCACATCACTTGACAGAGACTGCAGCAATAATATATGACGGAAACCTGAAGCGAGGTGTGCAAAGACTAATGTGCGCTCGCTCCCAGGTCTTTCACCTCGATGCGCTGCCCCTCCAAGGACCGCTCTGGAACTCTGAAGCTCTAGCACCAAGAATAGTTCTTCATCACATGTTACCGAAATCATATCATAATAACCAAAGTTTCAAGGTCTTCATCAGTTCCCCCACTAATAGACAGCAATCGGAACTTACCTACAAGAATGACATTATTTTAACAATAGGCAGTTCTGTTAGACTATTGCCACCTTTGTTGGAGTCCAATGGGCAACAACCCTGAAATATATTTGAAACTACTTCTAAAACGAATTTAATTTTAACTCATAAGGCTAACATTGGAGATCTGAAAAGAACCATCATTAACCAATATATAACTCCCCGCAATAGTCATACTATTGACATTTTTGTACAGAAAGAAAAATCCTAGAAAAAAGCCCTTGATACATTTGTCTGTCTCGAATCTAGAATTAAACTGTCAAAGATAGTTTTGCCTCTAGAGATCAGTACGGAAAAGCCAATAATCCTTACATAATACCACTGCACAACCCGAGACCTAGTTGAAGATGTTTGCTACGAAATTGCGGCGATGCGCGAGGATTTTGCAATATACCAGCCCGAAAATCCATAATTTGGGAGCGCCAGCATGCACGGTCCAATAAGTAATGAAATTTTCAGTTGCAAAAGAGTATGTACAAACAGTAAAAAGGAATCAAGAAGAATCAGACCTTGGGAGCAGATAAAAAGTTAGCGGTTCCTCATATTTGTTCATCTTATAACATTTTCTTTAAGAGGATTGTACTTGAGATGACTCAAATCTCTATTATATTCGACAAAAGAAGGAATAAATAAGAAAGTGAGACATGTATTTCATTATTTCAACTTTCAACAGTAACTAGAAAAAGACTAAAAATTATCTTTTCATTTCTTTATTACTGTCAGACATTTGAAATTCCTTATTAGACATGTACATACCGTCTTCACCACGAAGTTCTTCTTCCAAATAGTGCATAATTTTTAAAGTTGATGATTTCGTACCTTAAATAAAGTTTCTTAATTACCTCAACTGTGATTAGTATCATCAGGTTGTAAATCAAGTTTTTTCATAAAGTTTGTAAGTAGTTTTCTGAAATTTAAAAGAACACATTACCATTCGTCCAAAATTCGTACAAGTCCGGCCTATAGCCGACAGGCGGAATGGGCTCTGGTCTCCTGCAAGATGTCAGAATCCACTCGGTCTCATCGTCGGTGGGGACACGTATTATGGTCCCGTCGTCAGCATTCCATATTGCCTTCAGGCGAAGATCGTAAAATCCTAAGCCAGTGTCATAGCAATTGGGGGGCACCGTCCTCGGGGGATGCGTAGCTGTCAAACGTTCATTATCTGGTGAGTGGAGCCCCTTCTCCTTCGATATCTCAAAGGTGCGATTGGGAAACTGACAGTAGGGCCATGGCTCCACCAGTGTAGTCGCATGCTGATCTTTGAACGAGTAGGACCACTTTAGCAGCTTGCCGTTGTTCCACGTGCCCTCCAACCTCTGCCCGTTGGGATAGATGAGTGCACCATCTCCGTGGAATTCGTTATTTAAGGTGTCACCCTCATATTTTACTCCTGTACAGGTGTAGGAAGGTCTTTAAGGCGATCTTTAGTAGTTTAGGGTGATTTTATGTGGTTAGGGATGTGTCAGATAGTTTAGGTCAGTATAGTGGGTACAGTACATTGATAGAATCTATTTGATACTGTTCAGGGGGGAAAATAATTATATACCCGAACTTCATTGAGTTGAATTTCGTCCTAGATGTTGGATGAGGCTAGAGAGGTCTGGATGCTTCATAAGGGAACAGATCTAGTTAAGACAGACATTAGACAACTTAAATTATCCAAGATACAATTCCAGTTATCAAAGCTGTTAGCAGTTAGATTTGATCTTAAATCTAAGAATTTTGAAGAAAACTTAAACCAGCGTTTAGCAAGAGAGCTTAGTAATTTCTAAAGAAAATAAACTCTTCTATACTAAGATTAGCAATGCTAAGATCCCATCAAAGAACTGCGAATGTGAGATGGATGTGTGAAGCCAGTTTTAATGTATGGGATATATATGAGTGGGAGTGGCTAAAAAGAGAGAAAGGATGGTTCTTGAAAGATCTAATGTGGTTAGAGAGGTCGAAACCGAATTATATAGTCTTTCAGGAAACCGGAAAAATGAGTGTAGTATGGGAGCCTAAATGTAAAGTCGTAAGGTATGAGGAAAGACTGGTGAGAAAGCGGTTGGTAAGGCAGGTCTGGTTGACAGGATCGAGTGCTAGGGAGAATGTATGGGACGAGAGAGAAGAAGGATGTATGAGACGGGAGGGTTATCGGAGACGGCGGTGAGGCAGGTACGGGAGAATGGGGGATCGGTAGAAGGAGTAATGAAGGTGAGAGTCCGGGAAGTGGAGTAGCAAATTAGGCGGAGCCGCATTAAGAGAAGCGCCTATAACCCAGGGTACCAGGCAGTACAAACTGTGGGGAGGAGACCGGAATATATTAGCTGCATAGGAAAAGGTGTGGTTCGGAAGAGAGAGGATGGAAAGTTTGGATGGGAGACGAGTTCAGAAAGTGTGTGCTATGTGAGGAGGGAT
>WSZQ02086754.1:5068-15121 GCA_019419845.2 Weissflogia rhopalogaster
GTAGAAAGTTTATCTGACCAAAAGGAATGATGCTATTCTATGAATAAAGGTATTAATAAAGGTATCATACATATTTTAGTTGTCTGTCCTTTTTAGCCAACTAATTATTTGTCATAATCGGTTTAAAACTATCCCTTATATGACCTGGAAAACTTTACATTTAAGACGATTTCTGTCTATTTCTGGATTGATAAATAATTAATATAGAGTTAAATGAAAGACGTTAAATGTTCTACTGCTAAATACAAATTTTATGACCCTTGGCATACTAGAAATAACTGGTATTAAGAATAAAGTAGATAAAATTTAAGAGGAATATGAATTGATGCGTAAAATCAGTTTGAATTAAAAGAATGGTACATCCTATGTAATCCTACGAGTAAACAGACATATTTTACTAATCATTTTTATACGCTATAAGTATACATTGATTTAAATTTTTATATTTAAAATTGTATGTTTTATCATCCGCAAATGGACAACATTTTACTTTCCTGTGTTTTTGTTAAAAAACATTCAATTCACTACAATCGTTGATTTAAAACTATTTCTTTTAGAACCCATAAAAAGATGATCCTTTAAGCTATTTGTCGTTATATAGGGTATACAGTAGACATGTCAAAAAAATATCGATAATTATCGATATATCGGCATCAAAATGTCGATATTTATCGATAATTTCATTTTTCATAATATCGATATATCGATATCGAAATATTTGATATCGTTTTGACATGTCATTGATATAACTGCCATCTTCATAACATAATTTAAAATTAAACCAACCACTGTTTAACGGTGAATTCTGGCAAAGGAGTGCTAGTGTGCAGATTATTATAAATATTGATATTTATAGTGAAT
Source organism: Weissflogia rhopalogaster (assembly GCA_019419845.2). Lineage (NCBI taxonomy): Eukaryota > Metazoa > Arthropoda > Insecta > Coleoptera > Staphylinidae > Weissflogia > Weissflogia rhopalogaster. Next base: position 5,930 of record WSZQ02086754.1, read on the forward strand.
TTTTCACAAAATCGAAAATTAGTTGATGCAATAGCATAACATAACATGAAAATTTAAAATCATTAATATAAATACCGACTATTACTTATTATAAATATCAATATTTCTTTCATTTATCAAAAACACGAAAATATAAATTATTCTCAGTTCGGACATCATTATTCGTATCACGGATATAGTCTATAGTCCTGTAGCCACTGCATGAGTCCGAGATTCCGAGTAAATTAATGATCACTGTAGATTGTTAGGAATTATAATTAGTTATGAGACCCATTTACAGATGTCGTTCCTGTGGAATTTCGACTTGATCGATATTTTCAAGACGATATTTCGATATTGATATATCGAAAATTTGGAATTATTGAATTCGACAAATATCGATATTTCATCATCATCTGACATGCTTATACAGTATCCTCCTTTTTATGAAAAATACGACGACAAATACAGTTTATAAAGTTAAATGAAACACGGGAAACATTTTGTTGTGATATATACAATTTTAAGATTACTAACAATAAGAAGTTAGATATAAATTTAAGAGGATATACCTTGTGATGAATTTAATTGGATTAAAATTACCTTTTCTGATATAAATATATTAAATCAATCTGACCCAAAAACGATCCTTTTCTACGCAAGCCTGTAATTAATCAGACATACATTTTTTTCTCATTTCCGCAATTAATTATTCGTTGTAATCATTGATTTAAAACCGTATATCCTATCACATTAAAAAGCTAATATTTTAGACTTTTTAAAACCTTTTCCTGACAAATAATATCTTTTTGGTTAAAAATATGAAGATATATACATTTTATATCCGTCTCTATTAAAGTTATTGGTTTTATTTGTTGCTAAATTCGAAACAGAAATATAATCTCATTTAATCAAAAACCTATATACAAATCAAATAAATTTACTCCGATTTTTGATTGGACCATGCAAACGAATGAATAATAACTTTTTTAATATTACTTATAAATCCTACTATTTTCATGAAATATCAAAGTATTTTATAGAAAGTAATGCATGATTCAACTGTTCAATGTAGGAAATATTAATCATAACAACGTAATTCACATTTGATTCGATTTTTAGAACGTCTTAAAAATATTAGGCGCACTTGCTTGTATTACAGTAAAACAAGCACGTAGAATAATAACATCAGACACACTGATATGATTGTCAGCAAGACGTCTTTGCAGGTAGCTCTAAAGACAATATGAATATGTAAATCGAACTACGCTATGTGATGCGTGTAACACGGAACAATTCAATTTGCAAAAACGACATAAAGCGACAATTTCCACACGTGATGCTTCGACGTGTGTACATTCTCATTTCACATGGTAATAGTAATAATAGTTTACTAGAATTCGAAACAGGAAACTAATTATGAAGATTTTAATTACTTTCTTATACAATAATTTATACAAGTAATAAATTAGGGATTATGATGAGAATCGTGTATAATGAAAGTCACCACTACTTTTTCATAAACTTAAAATTGATTTCAATTTCAGATGAATATTCAGAAAGTCGTCAGCATCGCTGCATTCCTGCTGATTGCGCTGAATATGTTCGCGTGCACGGAGGCGGCGTACAACAAGCAGCAATGGGGTGAGTTAATCAACACCTTCTGCGGCACTAAGTCGGCCAATTAAGATGCGCGTCGAGCAAAGCCATCGGTCAGTGCTTTTCGCGTTCGTCTCGTTTCACGCTTCACTTAATCCTGCCACGTGTGGGGCAAATCGCATTTCGCTTTTTTCGCCAACGCCACTGCTTGTGACATATGCGATAAAAGCATCTTTGGCGACGGCGGCGCCGGGGATTAACATTAAACCTCGCTGATGATCAAATGAGAGGGAGACAAATTATAAGACTTTAGTAAATATTTATGACAAATTCGCGTGTTTGTAGGAGCGTAAATTGGAAAAGATCGAGTTTTTTCTTACACTCATGTTATTAATAATTTCTAACTAATAATATAAAATAATGATTTTGGAACAAATATTGATTAGAAAGCTGTATTGAACGACGCCGACGGTGATTAGAGAAGTAGAGAATTGATGTTGTTGATGTCGATGCATTTTATGTGTACAACCTGATTTAATATTCTATCAACAAAATGACACAATTGAATTCCACATAAATAAATTGAGAGTATGAACTGAGCGAAGAACGAAAAAATGCAATGATAATGGAGTCATTGCACTTGATCTCTTAGATTTACATGATAATAGGTATTCGTGTAGAATAAGAAGGTCAGAAACCCATTATACTTGAGCGAACAGTTTTGTTTTCTCTTTCTGACAAGTCGGCTTATTTAAGGGACAAACAAAATTGACACGAATGCGAAGGAAAAAAAAAACCACGTATATCGAAGGATGGCTTCAAATCTTTTGACAGCAAAAATGACTTCCGTATTTTATCAGACTGTGCAATATGGAGGGTTACCTCAATAGGGTGTCTGAAAGTGAATATATCAGTTTTAATGCTTTGTAGTGTTTATTACATGAAACTTAAAACCATAATGGGGAAGTAATTATCTTCACTATTTTATTAGCACGTCTGGGGTAAGATCACAGCTCTTAGAATAAGGATAACGAACCAACGATACACGATACAATATTTTGCTCAAATATACAAAGTGCACACGAACACAAGTTGGTAGTAAATATATAATTTTACTATACTTTTTATTTTACTATCTATTATGTGCATTAAGTACACTAGGTTAGGTTAGGTTCCCAAGTCCTAAATAAGGAGGAGGGTTGGGCGATGGGCCTGCAACTCATCCCCGTAAAAACAAACATATGCTAATCCACGTACGGTGAGACCCGATCACACGAGGTGAAAGCTAACGTATTCGGAAGGCGTTATACAACGCTATACAAGAAGAAGTACACTAGGTACGTGTCTAATGGTCCCAGTCTAGCCCGCACCGGAAACGGGGCCCACCAGTTAGGTCAGAAAATTGACTCACCTCTCATACAAGAGTATCTCGCTTGGCTCGTGAAATTAGTCCAAAGGAGTCCCCTTGAATGAACGCTCAAACATAAAGGGCCTACGGGCCGACATTTATGTAGTTTCAAAATCGCCATAGGTTATTTGCTGTAGAAATAATGTGTTATTTCGAACACATAGAATCAACTGCTTTGTTTTATCTGGATGTCCGTAAATTACAGTCTCATTTGAAATGTTTAGAAAACTAATTTTACGTAAGCATTGATGTTCGTAGGAGCGTCAATTATAACATTTTACCAAGATTGAATCTTTGGGTCCTTTTTTCCTCATACTAACTGTTCCTATCCAATTATCCTACGAGTATAACCAATTCTTATCTAATTATTATAGTTAATTCAAGAGAAAACCTCAGAACCCATGTCACAAAATTGATGAATTCACGATTTTTTCTCTGTCTCTATAACTGAAAACGCTTTGAGTTTAAGCAAGTATATTTTCACATTCAAAATAATAATATCGCAACGTTTTTTTAGTTGCTAAGCTGTGTACTTTATTTTACTTTCTGCAAAGTTTGTAAAACTACCTTGAATTTGACGTCGAGTTTTTTTCGAGAAAAATCTTTCAATTACATGTTTTTATACAATTATTAATTTAAAGTTCATTTTCGGCTAAAAATTCGATTTAAAAATATGAAAACAATATAAAAATACATAGTTTCAAAAAAAACTTGATGTCATATTCTAGAGAATTTAATTATCTAGAAAAGCTGCCATCATTCAGCCAAATCGGTTCAGAAGAATTTTCTTAATTATGTACTTAAAATTGATAAACGATGTTGCGAGGAAACAAGTTGAGTAAACATAAGAATACTATATACTTCTTGAAGGTTTATAACTTCTTAAATACTGCAGGTAGCGATTTAAAATTTTGGGGGAATATTTTTGAATAGTTTAACTATTGAATTGAATGATTACCATTTTTTGGCCTGATAAATGAAGTGGAGGCAACTTCATTTATCAGGCCAAAAAATGATTTACAAAATCTGAATGATGAAATTTAAACATTCGTGGAACATAAAATAAAAACAACCGGATTATTTACTCATAAGTGATATAAGTTATACATATAAGATATATGGCGGAATGGTTTAAATTCACAGGTCAGCAGTCTTTTCAACCAGGACCCCGTTATGGCAGAGCTGGTGGTGGGTCTAAGAAGGTATCAGCAATGAGGACTATGCTTGCACCAAGGAATGAACGATTCGAATTGGGAACAAGGCAAGTAAAAATTTGATCACCTTCATTAATATTTAGATTTTCGCGACCTCTCACCAGCTCTTAACAATCCTGATAAGTCAGAATAAACCCATTACAATCTGTAATACATTATTCAAAAGATACAATTTTCTTACAAACTATGTAAACCGTGATTATCATATTTAATATGAAAATGCACCAATACCGAATTGAAGCTGTAGGGAGCCTTCACCAGAGAAAAATACCGTTGCTCAGCTTTTTTATTTAAAATTCTTTATACTGTATTATTTCGCCGAATAAAATATTCAAAAGATACAAAGTAATTTTTTTAAACTCTGAATAAAAACAATAAACCACCAAACAATGAAAAAAAAAAATAACGCTTCATTTCTATTTGTCGAAGTTCGTTAAATTTTTAGTTATTTTATTTCATCTGCAAAACATCAATAAGTAAAATATTTGAAAATTTCCTGTATACATCAGTTTATAACTGCGTAAAATTAAATTATTCAAAATATTTCGTTCAAAATATTATGGGTGTAGAGAAAAAGTCGCGTAATGCGATTATACGATAGATTGCAAAATTAAGATTGTCAATAAAATTTATGTTTATGAAATTTTGTTGAGCAAATGTTTAGTTAAGCATTTTATTTAATAAATCTTCAAAATTGGTCCACCTGGGCAGCACAGTTGGTAGTGGTTCGGCTTACTACGCAGTCGGGCGGTATTCGAGTCCCCGAGGAGGGCACCATTAGTATAAATTAATTTATTTTTTAAATCACACTAAAATTTACTCTACAAATTCACACACAAAAATCCACATCGATAAAAACCACATTAATAAATACTCATTAATTAATCCAAAAATTCACATCATATGATGCAACACTCCACGATGTACCGACATTCTATCAAAAACATATATCTCTATATCAACACGGAGGAAAGCAACATGCTACACACATCACATCACCAAAAACATCAACAAACAACATCACCATGATTGATTGTGCAGAACTCAAAAAACATTGGGACTACTTTCAGAAACCCCTGTATCATATTTTTTGAAATTGTTTTTCCTGATGTTACATGTCATGTTATTGAAAAACAATATAAAAGTCTTTATTATTCCCAATGTCAAATAGCACTATGGGATGCAGTAAACAAAATAAAGTTATTCCCATCCTGGAATATATTGCGAACCCATTCAAATAATGTTATCAAAGTCACAAATCATTAGAAAAAGAAAATAAGAAAATTGACAATATTCTGCAAGTCGCCTATAGTTATCCCGTGGCAAAAAATAGCAAAATTATTTAAATAATTAAATGGTGTGGCAAAAATCCTATATTCAGAGGAAAAAATGAGAGATGCAATAAAATAATGCCACGACTGAATTCTGAAAATTTTAACACTCTATGACTGAAATAAAGGATTATATCCAGCTTTTGTACAAAATGAACCGCTGTGCGGCACCCTGCCTCTTGCCATGCGCAGCAATCCATGCACGCTTCAAACGCTCCAAAAATTTAAAAATTCCCGAAAGCGTTAAATTAGAAAGAACAAAAAAATGGCCATTCACACAAGTTGAAACAAAAAACTCAAGCCAAAAATACACAAATTAAAATTGGTTTCCGAGTGATATACAGCCTAAATTCGCATTTACCCGGTTACTCTCCAAATCGTGAAAATAATAATTTTTTTTTAAGATTTTCCCCTTAACTTTACTTTATACTCGACGAGTTTTATAAAATTATTATACGAAATCAAATTATAAAAACATGCTTAACCTTAAACTTTTTCCTAACAGATACGGTAAACGATCAAATATGGGTGAAATTGCTGAGACATTAATTTACCCTGTGGCAGCACCATCCATCTTCGACAAGACGCTGCTCTGTGGCAAGGACGACGAAATGCTTTGCATACATACTGGAGTTGCGAACATCTATCGCTGCAATCAAAGGTAAAATGCCTCCAAAATCAACAAAATCGCCACTTATGTCTCCATATACCCTTTACAGCTTCGACGACGATTCCAAGGATAAATCGCAAAGCGACCTGAAGGACTAAGCCGTGATCGGTTGCCCGTCCGCGTGCGCTTGCGTTCATTTCCACTTTACGACATTCATTACAATGCTCCAATGCAGTATTATTCAATTCGCTCACCCATTTTAACTCCCTGACAGCCACCGCACGAGCGACGGACCTTTTTTTGGGCTAGAAGAAGCGTTCGTCCCTTTGTGTACATCGGTGCGAAGCAAATAATGAAATGCCCAAATAATTGAAGACAAAATAAATAAGAATGTATATGACTGTATGTTATGGCTGCAATTAAAATTTATTCAACTATTTTTATTCAATACATCATTCTTGTTTTCTAGCTTGTTTTCACCTGAATGATCCAAGTTTTTAATTGAATCAGATCGATTCAACGAGACGCGTGTACGAATCAAATCACAAAATTCCATTGAGATGCACTTAATGTATTTATGTATAAGTTCTTTACTTTTTAAAAGAAATAATCCTTCAACACTGTGCATTAGAACATTTAATGCAATTTAAAATAGATTGAAAACTAACCAATTTTTAATGCACATGACATTTATGCGAAATTGTAATCTTTTCACTGTTTCAAGAGGGATTAGATTGTTCGTAAACCAAATTATAAGCAAACTCTGTGATTTTTAATCTGAAATTGCACTTTGTTATTTTCGCTCCCCGTAATACGAAATAGCACAAAAATATGAAATTCCGTCTATATCACAAAAGTTTTAAAGCGTAAAGTACTTCAAAAATGCGGTAAATGAAAGAATATTTCTGCGTTGGAAGAAGCGTTGGTCTTTCCGTCAACAATGATACGTGGTAATTAAAGAAATTTCCTAATAAGTGACATATATGGATACATTTTAACTATATTCCATAAATAGCTGATATACGGGCCTAATTAGAACGAATCCAACGCCCTAGGTGAAGCCCAATCGCTTAGGGTGCGTCAACAAACTCACAATACATTGGGTAATCGCGAACCATGGTATTACAGGCTGGGAGTGTAGCTCCTATTCCTATTTCCAATCCTAGTCCCACTCACACAGTATCACTCCAGGTCCTATTCTCAATCCCACTCCCAAACCTACTCCCAAACACACTCCCAAAACCAAGTTCTACTCTCCTCCCTACCATGAGGTTTTTCCATGATATAAATTTAAAGAAAGCATAAGTGTGAATGAAAAACAATGATTGTTGTTATCGACAATGTAATGTATTAAAATAGTCACCTATCACCTATCACAATAGCCAGAATGATTTGATATTGGGTGGGCAGTTCATGAATTACGACGTAACAAACACCGTTATACATTCATTATAATTAAAAATAGATGAGAAACTCGCAATATTGAAATGCACGAGATCACGAAGTACGAGAATCTAGTCATATCTCTTTTCCTGAGAAGATTGCAGTGTTCGCAAATCAAATTCTACGTAAACAGAATCATTTGTAATCTGATATTCCACTGAATGGAATTTCCTCTCAAAATAATACGAAATTCGTGCAAAAAACATGATACTCAAGGTATGATTCGAAATTAATATGAAAAATACAATAAAAATTCGACGAATTCAAGCAAAAAGGAAACAAATATGTGACTCTCCTGGCAGTTGACATTTTGAAGGTTTAGTAAGTTTATCTTATACTAGTTAATGTTAATTTGCACTCGTTATGTATCTTGATAATGAATTATTTAAAACTGGTCGAAAATAGAATACCTTCCTTTATGCCGGGAACCACTATTTCACAAAAACAATAAATGTGAATAATTCTTTATTCCACCTCCAAACCGCCGTTGTGCCCCGCTTTTCACGCGCGTACACAATCCATACATGTTAATAACCAATTACAGTTTAATTAAAATTAGTATCCTACATTATTTATATTTATAGCAAAGACAATTAAATGGTTTAATTAACTTTTAATATTACCAGATATATTCAATAATGACATATTTGATTATAATATTTTGATAACTAATTACTTTAATGAATTATCCAGTCCAGCCCAGCCCATTGTTAGATGTTGGCCGTTATGTGCAATCGTCTATGTATGTTATCAGGTGTATATTGTATATTTATACAATTTACAACCAGCTTAGTTCGACATCTGTGATCGTGATGACACATGACTGTTATATTTTTTTACGATTCTGCTTCATTGCGTTCTGTTTTTTTTATACATTAAAAAATCGCTCAGACAATTTCAGAATAAATATGTTTAAAACTTAATGTGTTTACCTTAATCTGCGATTTCATCGCGGCAGTAAATAAAGGTAATCTGCATGTCAAAATTAAAACAAATCGTGTTTACCTGCAAATTATTTGACGAGCTCGCAAGCAGATTGGATTGCAAATTTGCAGATAATTTCGTTGAATGTATGTTTTATCATTGTAAACATAAAATTTTATATTGAGTCAGTTTTATTAATTAATAAACTAACAACTACAAGTTAATATAATTGGCAAAGGTGTATTTATAGATATGTTGGCAGGTTAATCAAATTTACAGCAATCACTGTGTTATAGCTAGTCAGAAAATTACTGCTGAACTTTACGATATAATTTCCATATAAATTACATTTTATACCTTAGTTATTTTCGTATAACAAGACTCTCAAACACCTCTCGACTATTTCCTTGAAAGAGGAAAACACGTATAATTACTATATTAAAATTCATAATTATAATTAGCCAATAATGAGTTTTTTTAGAGAAATAAAGATAGAGTTTGCTATCAGAGAGCCTGATTACGAAAACCCAATATTTTGTATTATAATGCAAAATATTGTTTTGGGAGGAATAGAAGCATCCTATGGGAAAGTAATTATTAAAGAGCAATTTCTTAAATATCTATATTCTTCAAGAAAACAATAAAGAAATTACAGGCGTATGAATAAAATGAGTGTGCTTTTGA
>WSZQ02086765.1:0-15118 GCA_019419845.2 Weissflogia rhopalogaster
TCATACTAAGTACTTACTCTCATATATATTTCAAACTTCACACTAAAATTGCCAAATTCAATATAACATATATAAAATTTATGAATAAAGAATTCTCAAAAAATCATTGTTAAACAAACTGGGTCAAACAATAGCAGATTAGGCTATAACCCCATACCCCCAGTATCCAACCCTAACAATATTCAACTTTCGTGCCGATGAAAATCTAGGTTATCCCGGTGCATTAGATTGAACAAAATCTCATTCATGCCAAAGAATAGCCATAGCCACCCGTCTCGCAGGAAGTGGGTTGCTCTTATCAGCAGCATACGCGCTCACGTATGCATCACACTCAATGGTCTTCCGTGCGCGCCTGTCATTGCACGTGTGCACAAACGCTCTCCGACATAAGCCAACAAATACAGGCAGACGCATACACATGGCCCCCACAGCAACGATGGGGAAAGTTGAGACGAGAGGTGGGGAGATGGGGTTTGTCTATAGCAAGAGTAGCAGCAGCAACGGTGGCAGCGGCCACATACACGCACACGGCCAACCTATTTATACCAAACGCGAAAAGGTCATGGATGGTGTTCGATAGTTTCGGCTATATTTAAACCACTCAAAAGATGGTAGAATCAACCATCAAGACTTAAAACACCCCATGAGAATGGCCTAAAAAAGGTATAATTTTTGGCGCTATTTGTTAAATTTTGCAACGTAACTCTTTTTTTTCAAAGTTAATTAGGAACAAATAGGAAAACTTTTTGAAAAGTCTAAAGATGCCTTAAGGGTAAGATGATAATTAAAAATAGTAAAAGTGGAAAGAGAATTTCAAGTTACGTGGAATAAAGGATAACAAAATGAGATAAAACGCGATAAGGAAAATATAGGTGAAGTGACGGACTGACGTCACCTTTTCACCAAAGTGGAGCGCTTTTTGGGACGCGCTCAGTTCAAAGGTGGTGGGGGAGACAAAAATAGAGAGAGAAAAGCAGACGGGAATAACGCTAGCTAGAAAGAGAGGAGTATAGGATAGACTAGGGAGAAAGAGAGGCAAATATATAGATGGTGAGATGTTGATACAAGGAGAGAGAAGGAATGATAGAGAAAAGAGCGAGACGGAGTGTATGTGTGATTGTGTGACAGAGAGAGAGAGAGAAAATAAGGAGAGATAGCGAGAGTCGGGAAGAGATGGATATTATTAGATGTGAATGAGTGAAAGAGAGATGGAAATATAGTAGACAATGTTAGAGGGAGAGAACGTATCGCCTAATTGTAGCATCGCGCACCGAGAGAGGATCGATGCGACGGCAAACGGCGGCAGCGGAATGGATGCTGTTCTATCTGCCTCCCTTCCACTTCGCCGCCACCGCCAACCGCTGCCAACACCACTGCCGCCACTCCACCGAGCCGCGGGGTGGCGCAGCTGAAATATTTCAGACTTCAGACGAGCTACTACTACTCTAGATGAGATTAGAATTGATACAGATATCCAAGATGGCGCCGTTGGAAGATACAATATAACAACATCGACATACAACATAAATGGACGGAAGACATCAAACTAAGGAATATGAATGTATCCAGATTCGGAATTGAAAGTATGGAAGAAAGATATGCGCTTGTTACCTTCGCAAATGAAGCCCTGTTGAATGAGACCCCACAGCATATCGCTGCAGTGGTGGCAGTAGGTGGGCTTGTGGAAGGTCTTCTTGCCGAAGCTGTGGCCGTGCCCACCCGGTGGCGGCGGCTGCTGCTGCGACGGCAGCTGCTCTGTCTGCTGCTGGCCGATGGTAGCCGCGGTGGCGGCCACCGACGCCATCACTGCGTGCTGCTGGTGCGGCTGTCGCTGCTGTTGGTCGCGGTAGGTCGCGCTTCCTCCACGTCCGGGGGGACGCGCAAACGCGTGTTTATCAGCGTGTGCGTGCGTGTGAGTAGGTGTCACGCACACATTCACCGCGAGCGGCACACGCTTACCGCACGCAGCATCATTGTCGTCGTCTTCAAGAACGCCCCACAAACATCGTCGTCATGGCCTTCGTCCACCAGCTCCCAGAGTGTGTCCGCGCGGTCGTCAGCAACAAGGAGGCGACGCGACGCGCGCGCGCCTCCGCCAAAGGTGTGCTTGCCAGTGGGAGGCGGCGACGGTGACAGCACAGTGTCTCTGTCCTGTCTGTCCGTGTGTTGTGTGTCTATGTGTGAGGCTGGCTGACTGGCGGGCGGGTGGTTTTTCGGTTTTTGTTACATGCCTACGTGATCTCGAAGCCGTACGCGAGCCGTACCATGTTCGAGAGCGTGCTGCTCGACGATGGCAACGTTGATGGTGGTGGTGTTGGAGGCGGCAAAGCGGTTTACAGCTCGCCGTGGGCGCATCGCGCGCTTTCCCTCGGCAACGTTGGCGATGGCGGCGTGCGGCTGCTGGGGCGGCCTACGTGGAGGCGGCGGACCATCTCACTGCTGCATCTCTTCAACCCTCATTCTCCCTCTCGTTCAGGCTCACCCTCTCTCTCTCTCTCACTCTTTCTCTAGCCGTCACCTCACCTCCACTTCCCAGGCGGGCGCTCGCTCACACTCTCACTTATACACACACACACACACCCACACAAACACTCTCGGCGTACACTCCACCCGCCCCCACACGTAACTATCCAACTTCACCCGATTCGAGACCCGCGCCCGCGTTTTTCGCTACTTTTCGCACGTAGTACAAGAGGAGCCCCCCTATCGTACCACTATCGTTGATGATGATTGCGATGGCGGCTGGGGCACTGGCACGCACTCACACACGCACAGCACACACATACACACACTGGCAGCGGAGCGGCCGGGTGGCGGGCAGCGGCGGCGACGGGGCCGTCGCGGTTCCCTTGCGTCCAAGGCGTTCGTCCGCGTGCGCCTGGCCGAACCGAGTGCAACGTACTGCCGTCCGCTGCGCTGCCTGCCCGTGTCCGCTGCGGCGCCGCCGCTCGGGTACGGCGTTTATGCGCCGACGCACTCGCCGCCGCCACCGCCACCTTCGATCCGTGCACCTGCGCGTGCCCACAACCGCCCAAAATTCCCAATACCACCACAGCACATATTGCAAACCATTTTTAAACGTACGACGCCATCTTGTATCCACATTGGAAACAATTTAACCTCACTTGTTTATTCTATTTGAATAATTGTTAACCTCTTCCAAAATATATACATTCGAAAAAGTGGTTGAAAGTATACATGTTTGTACATACCTTAAGTCAATTTCTCTTACAAATCAACTTGATCTAAATTGATCGCGCCGATCTGAAACGATAGATAACCTCATTTTTTTCCTACTTGCAAATCTCATCTTGTCCTATATCTAGAAAACAATTGGATCTAATAACTATGGTCAGTATAAAAGAACGAAACTTTTTTACTATTAGGATAATTTTGACGTTTTCAATGGTAATTGGTGCATGATTTATAATCCTAGCAATACGGAAAATATGAAAAAAAAATGAAAAACCTGAAACTCGATATTTCTCAGAAAAGACGTTTTTTACACGATAAATATCTCAATAGTTACCCAACATTTAAGCATAAATGAGCACATCAAAACGGATGGGCATTCTCTAATATGCAGATTAGAAAATATTTTATAACAAAGTTTGAATTTCACGTTTTAATCCCGCATTTTGCCGCTACGTGGTACTGATCGGATCCGATCCTCTTAACCTACATTCCAAAAGCAATTTCCGAAATTTTGTAATCGTACAGCGAAAAATGATAGCCCAAACCATCTAATTGGCCTAATAAAATGTGTATACGTGTACATACCTTTAAATAATTTCGTATTCAGCAATTACTAGTTTGATTTTAGCACATTTTTTACTTTTCACTCAAAAACAATCACAGACCGATTATAAATATCTACTCTAACGTCAACTTACTAAATTGATCACTTCAATCTGAAACAATAGATGCCCCCACTTTTCTCCTTCTTTGACCTCTTCCCGTATAATTATCTCACAAAATTTTAGGGCTAATATTTCAAGAAATTCTGAAACACACCTTGTAATAATCCAGAAACAACCGAAAATATTAACTTATATTCCAAAAAACTGCTACACCCTGATTATAGACAACTACTGACACCTTACGTCAACTTGCTAAACTCACGCCGACCACATAGCCTCACTATTTATATTTTCATCCACTTTTTCCCTTATATTTCCAAATTAGATCACAAACATACCCCGTAAATATTCACTAATATATCAAGATATATGTTACTAATGTTTAAACATATAAAAAGTATACTAAACGCAATTTATATTAATATATATATAAATATACTTACATACTTACTTCCAGCGCCCTCTATCAACATTTCCAAACTTCCGACACTACTAAACAAATCAACGACAAAACATTTTCAAATATAATTTTATAATAACCACAAAATCACTTATTGTTAACCCAAAATGAATACTATTCGATAAGTCATGTACTAGCTTAAATATATTCTTGAGCGCATCAACAATAACCTCCCTCACTTAAAACTTTAAAAATCGCATGTGATACTTTAGTGTGATTGTTAACAGTAAACGAAAAAAAAATTAAGTATAAAACGCCATAATATGTAGCAATAAGTAAGATGAGCAAACATGGTTGCATAAAGTGATTCGTAAGCCAGAGTGCGCCACAGTCGAGTGACAACCTAACCAAGTCCGTGGTCCTCGAAAAATCCCTGCGGTGTCTCCTCCTGCAAGCACACAACAAAACAGATGCATACAAACGACACGAAACTCGACAATACCGACATTTCCCAACTAGAGGCGCACAGATAAAGCCAACGCAACTTTGGTTAGACACAAAGATGGCTTGCGGCGCATTTTGAGGTTAGACTGCTACAAAAGCAAAAATAGATACGTTACGTGTTTGTGCTTGATTATACAATATTCGTTTACAACGTTATATTCAACAAAACCAACAACAACAACAAAAAAGACAGAAAGAAAAAAAAACTTTGGCTGCAATTATCACATGTTTTACAACAATTATTACAAGGTTATAAAAATCAATATTCTTTTAGGTTAAGTTCTACATACAAAATCGACTAATTAAAACAACTACATCTTGTTATTACTAATAGGTTATAGTAATTACTAATACGCTGTTTTAATAACTAATATGTTGTTATAGTTACTAATAGGTTGTTGTAGTTACTAATAATGTTGTTATATATCACTAATAGGTTAATATACTTAAAAAAAGTAGATACATTGTTAATAATTAGATTTTAGTGTATACAAAAATAGATAAAGATAACCTCAAACATCGTGGATATTAGGTAATCCAACTAATGTTTTGAGGTTAAAAATGTGCGCGAATATACAGGTTATAAATACGTGCAATGACTCAACATCGAGAATGTTTAGTTTTTTTTTGCAGACGGACGTTTTGCAATCAGGTTGTTTTTGCTGTGTGTATGTGCCACTGGCGGGTAGATGGCGCTCGAATGTTCACACTACGTGCCGTGGAAGTGCTCAGAGTAGGCCAATGTCGCGCAGAGCGCCCTCCATCGCCTCATCCTGCCAAACGCCCCGTTATTTTTTAAACCACAAGAATACCGAAGAGAAAAAATTACAAGGAAAAAACGAAACAAAATGCAGATACAATAACACAGTCGTCAGATACTTCATATCTCTGGCCCCAACTCCTCCAAGGCTAGTCACACAACAAGACAAAACGAAAAAACAAAAATTACAGAAATCTACACCAAATATTACAAATGTACAAGGAAAAAATGCAGGAATCTACCGCACATTGATGGTAATTATACAACTGTACTTGTTTCTACGGCGAGGGGTGACGTGATCGTACATGCGCTCCACCTATACAAAACATTTATAGATAGAAAAATCAAGGCAAAGGCTCACTTTTTAGAGGTTACGTTGGCCAAGTTTCAAACCTTTATGGAAATTTACATACAGGTTTGAGTCTTGGCTAACCAAATAACTTAATGCAAGTATGCCAATTTTCTTTTCGATATTTCCTTTGCTGCTACGGACATAGAGGTATTATTAACGTCTCCAGAAAAATGTACAACTAAATATCAAACATTTAAGTATTCAATCAAATGTTACAATATTAAGATTAATGTATATGTTAAACGCTAACAATCTAGACAAAACTAAAACTAACTACGTCAATTCATTAAGTTACAAACATTTTTAGTTTTAGTTTCGGTAACTATCAAGTTTTAACAAACGTTTTACGTTAGTATACATCTTTTTAAATTTGAAACCACACATAATCAAATCTGTCAAAACGTATTTGTGTTATTTGTTACAATTCGAGGTTAGAAGAGTTAAAACGTGTTGCATTTTTTGGCAAGTTACACTCACAGCCTACTTCTACGTGAAAAATTTTAAGGTTATAATGTTGAGAAATGTTTAACATGTTAATTTTTTACTTTAAGCCTCCAAAAACTTTCTGAGGTTAAACTTTGCGTTTTTAAGGTTAAACTCTGCATTTTGAGGTTAAACTTTGCTTATAGGTGTTAAACTTTTTTTTAGGTTAATCTTAAGTTTTAGAAGTTAAAGTTTACTTTTTGAGGTTAAACTTAGAGTTGGATTTAAGTTCGCCTAGAATCACAGGTTTAGTGCATTACTTAACGTAATAAACGTCCGACGTGTCCTTACCTTCCCATAAAAGTTCTAACAAAAGCCGCAAAAAACAAAACAAGTTGAAAACGATTAATTTCAAACATGAAAAATCAAACCGTTTAAAAAAGTCAAAAACTCAGTAAAAAAAGTCAGGAGCAGAAAATTTGTAAAGAAAACGGGTGAAATTCGAAGGTTATGTTCGATTTTGAAGGTTATGTACTCCTCCATCTGTGTTCACGCGTCCAAATGCAGTGCTCTCACAAAACCACGCACAGGCAAGTGGCGTGCACAAATTATTTGAAAGAAATTTGGACAATCAAGCACACACACGACACGCACATCAAACAAATCGTACATAATCAAGAGGGTTTTGATGGAGGGCCAGAACAGTTAAAACGTTTTTCCACACACAACAAGATGGCGTCTCGGTACTATTGTTAGTTGTTTCTCACGTCAATGTATGCAAACACTGATGCAGCGAAACAAATGAGAGGGGAGGAGCTTTTGTTTGTTGTACTGTACAAAACTACGTTACAGCTCAATGGAATTATCACCGTCACTAACCTCTTGCAGCAGGTCCTGAGCAGCGATTGCCTTGAGAACGTTCTTCTTGCTCGTTTCTTGTATCTCGCCGCCGAGTAGCAGTTCATCAAGGATGAAATACGCCTTCTCAAAGTTGAAAATGATGTCTAACTCGCAAACCTGTCAACATGAATCAACGCCATCTATTAGTTAAAAGTTAACAGAATGTAAAGTAAAAAAGAAATGTATACGTACACTTCCAAAGTATTTGTCCAAAAGTTCGACGTATCTATGGATGATCTCCAAAGTCAGTAATTCGTTATCGTCCTGCTCGATTGCACAGCAAAAGTAAAGACTTGCGTATCTTAAAAAAAAAACAATGATTCATAAATTGTTTTATGGTGTTATGTTGGTTGCCTATATTTCAGGGATGTTAAGATATACTCATACCTTTTATAAACGATTTTCAGGTCTCTCCACTCGAGAAAACTACACATTTTCGGCTTTCTTGCCAAGATCATCGTGATTAACTCACGTGTAATCTTCTTCTTGAGTTTGTCGGGATGGGCGTTGTACCATTTTTGCAGGCGTAGCTTACCTTGCCTGCTGAACAACAGCATGAATTGCATCTGCAAAGTATTTTACATAGAAAACAGTTGAAAGCGAGGTATTCAGGTGTGGCTTACCATGGTTGCGTTGTTTATGAGATTGTAGACGTTGTTGCTTTAGTAACAAGTCATAGAATTGTTGTAATTCAACACCAAACACGTAAACAATTTTTAATTTACACAATTTACACGTACTGCTGCTTGTTCTACCAGAGCTGTCATTTCTGTCATTTTCAATTAACCTAAATTTGGTAAAGTATTTTGACATTCTGATAAATCGTTATCTGTCAAAAATCTGTCAAAATGACGGAATTGAGAACATTGATGACATTGATCACATTGATGATTTTGATTATTTTGACGATTTTGATATATTCTGACGCGTCTGAACAAATACTTTAAATTTACGGATATTTGGAAAGAACTATAATGTATTCAGTTCTGTCAAATATAATAATCTGTCAAAATAAGAGATTTTGAAATTATAAAGCCTTCATTACAGTTTTTCATTTTTCGTGAACAAAAATTGATTAATAATCTTAAAGAGAAAACTTAATAATCTTAATTTCAATTTACTGAACTTAAATAGAAAAATGTAAAGCTTGGAAATGATTTTTGTAACATGTCACTTGGGAAGTATACAACAAAGCTCTAAAATTTAATTGTTCATAACCTACAATCCATTTTAACGTTTTATTTCTTAAAAATCATGAATATCACCTGATTTCCAAGTAAAAACTCATTAGAAATGCTCCAATCAGACTCACAAGCAACAAATCTTCAAATGTAACTACACATTTCAACCTTAAACCAATAGGTTCTCATTTCATAATAATTTTACCAACAGAAATGTCTGCTATCTTCCAAAACTTCTAGAAATAGTCCTAGAAGATGCCAAATCGTGTTATAATCAACGAAATAAATGTAAGTCCTTGGAACCTAGAAGAAAGTCTAACAATAAAACGAATACTTCAACAGTTTCAGCTGAAATATTCCAGCAATTAAACGCCATCGTTCCAGAAATTTTAATTCCATCTTTGGACCTTTTAGATAAGTATAGTTTTATTAAATATATGTTAAGTAATGATACACGGTGTATTTACAAAGTATATTTAGGCCATCAACATTTTTATCTTCGAGAAAACGTAAACTATTGTGATTGCCCATATTTTTTGGAGAAAGTTCTAAGGGTCAAGGAGGGTGTTCTGTGCCAACATGTTCTAGCATTAAAACTAGCTTTAATTGTTGATTATGTTAAGGTTGAGATTGTGAATGGTAGGCAGATGAGTGCTTTGATGGATCGGTTAGTTTTTAATAGTTTGGGATTCAAGGGTTTTGATGAAACAAGTGATGAATTATAAAATGTTAAAAAATTGTAATTGTTATGATCCGTTGTTATATTTTAATAAAAAGCAATGAATTGAATTAAAAGAAAATAAATAAATTTATTTCATTAATGTTACATTACGGTCTTAAGGTTTTCCCAAACAGCTGATCAACTTCGCGGCGACCTCGAGCTAAGCTCCGCCCCTCACTGGGGATGTTAGTATTTAAATTATCATTAAAAAGAATTTTCTCGTGCACCTTATTAAAACTATTCCACAAAAAACAATTCAAAATCCTTGAACTTGATAATTTCAAAAGGTTTTGATGTTTTTTACCCTACTTATCTATCATCAATAACAAATTCCCAACGAGAGATTCTAGCAGATTTAATATAGTATTCTTAGCAGTTTTTTCTATGTATCTAGGTTGTATAAATTTTGAGATATTTCTTTTCCCCTTCATGTCCTGTTATATTCTTCCATTCAGCCTTATTACGCTATAAAGAATCAAGTCAATATTATATATTAAATAGAGAGTAAATATCTACAAGTTATTCTGTACACTTTCCGAACGATTTATTAATATTTTATTCACCTGATAACGAAATTAATTAAATATAAATTTAATACTTTCAACTTAATCCAAGGCATCACAAGTTGCCTAAATCGGCTTATGTAGCCTGTTAAGAGTTAACGTTTAGCGTATCGTAAAAAATGACACGTAACCTAGGCAACCCAAGACGCATCCTATGTGGTGAAGCCTGTTAGGTTGTGTGAAACAATTAAGTTGCCTTGCTTCTTTACCTTTGATATACTTAATTTCACTTTTATATTTCGAGGAACAAACTGTTTGGATTGACCATCCCTAGATTTAATGGCATTCATGTTGTTTGCGTCACAATAGAAGAGATAACGTGGAGATCCAGGCACAGGCGATGGCTGGTGCTAGTCGTCGAGACAGATCCTGATTGAATGGCGGACTGGCAGGTGGACAATGCCGGTGATGGTTGCTGATGACGACGGCTTGACTGCTGAAGATGGAATCGCGGGTGAAGACGACTGCCGATGCCGGAGTCTCGGAGTAACTGCCAATTGTGGGGAATTGGTCGACTATATATACCCAGGTGGGTATAAAAGATGGAGGTGATGACGCCACAAAGGATTGTTCGTCAGAGATGTGGCGATTTTGAGTAATCGGGATGTTTATATCTGAATGATTAGGATTTCGGCGGATGTTGATATTTTTCGATGCAACTTTACATAGCTCAGGCAATAACTGTTAAAACATTAAAAATGTTTTATACCGCCCTCTATACTTCTAAAGAAAAAATCCTTATTTCCCCTTGATTTCGTTCACGATGTGTTCTCTATATGGTATTATCCAATTTTGTAACGCATGCGCATCGTATGTTTACCACCGTTACACTGTCGCCGCTGGATTTGGTGGAGGCGCCGGGGGTACGTATACGTTGTGGTGGTTGTTGGCGGTGGTGGGGGTCGTGTAGACGAGCACGGGCGGCGGCGTTGTCCTCGTCCTTCTCCGAGGACGCCAGTTGAGACGTGCACGGCGATTGCGTCGGTTTAAACAAACAACGCATCCTGCGAAAAATCTTTCTTTTCATTGACACACTTTTAAATCAGTGCGTGATTGGTTAAATAGCTTCAACGACGGACTACAATCGCTATTTGTAACATCGTAGAGAAGAACATAAAATGTTTTACGATTAGATTATAGTGAATTTCTAAAATTACTAGTTTTCTCATAGTTAGTTTAAATTAGAATAGATGAATAGTTGATAGTTAAGAATTGTTAAAGGGATAGAAGAAGATAGTGTTGATTTACGGTGAATGTAATAAAAATCAATTGAGAATTTGACGTGTGCTGAGGGGTGGCAAGGCGAGAAACGGCGTCGGGGGTGGTGGTGGTGTTGGTTGGCTGGCTGGCTGGCGGCGGAGAGGAAACTGAGAATGGTTAATAATTCACATTCGCTCGTCCGGTTTTCATATTGATATAGTATGAGAATAGCATAGAATAGAATCGAAGATACTAGAAGATAAGAGAAACATTTATACAGATGGTGAGTATTCTAATTGTTGCCTTGGAGCAGTTTTATTATAGTTTTACATTGTTTAACAAAATTGTATTATTATATAAGTGTAATTATACCAACTCACTTGTACAGAGCTCCAGTAAAAACGATTGTATATCTTGAAATGCAACAAAATCACTTGTCACTGGTACTGTTGCACATTCACGTTTGCACCGATTTCTCGAAATGAATCGCGTTGGGCTGCGCATGCGCGACTCATGTAAAGACATACGTCAAAGAAGACAAATATGAAAGGAAAGAAAGTGAAAGTGTTAAAACAAAAAGAACAAATGTGTAAAAAAATTGTCTATCTCTCAAATTGAAACCAAAAATGTATTCATGCACTTATAAAAAATCAATTAATATTTTTTTGCATCTCATATGCTCACCTCCTTTGAGCATATGAGATGGATACAAGGTAAAGCAAGAAGTGTTTGATGGCGAAAATGTGGGGAAATAACTGGGATGTGGTATTAAATTTATGGGATGCGATGTTATATAGTCGCAGGTATGGAGATTATGTGAATAGGAGTTCTTAGAGAGAGAAAGAAAGTGATTGAGAGAGAGAGAGATAGAGTGTGAATGTTTCAGAGAGAGAGTGTGTGAATGTTTGAGAGAGAGAGAGCGTGTGTGTGTTTCAGAGAGAGAGAGAGAGTGAATGTTTGAGAGAAAGAGAGAGAGAGGGACTGTGTGTTAGAGAGTGAGAGTGTGTTTGAGAGAGTGAGAGTGTGTTTTAGAGAGTGAGAGTGTGTTTGAGAGAATGAGAGTGTTTTTGAGAGAG
This sequence comes from Weissflogia rhopalogaster, assembly GCA_019419845.2. Classification (NCBI taxonomy): domain Eukaryota; kingdom Metazoa; phylum Arthropoda; class Insecta; order Coleoptera; family Staphylinidae; genus Weissflogia; species Weissflogia rhopalogaster. Next base: position 11,941 of record WSZQ02086765.1, read on the forward strand.
TGTGATTGTGTTTGAGAGAGTGAAAGTGTGTTTGAGAGAGTGAGAGTGTGTTTGAGAGAGTAAGAGTGTGTTTGGGAGAGTGAGAGTGTGTTTGGGAGAGAGAGAGAGAAAGAGAGAGCGTGAGAGAACAAATGTAGTTCATCAAAGGTAATATGGGTCTCGAAAGAACCATTCCCAGGTCTATTGTATTGTAAGAGACAGAGAAAAATTCTGTTACCAGGGTTGCAAGGTTTGAAGAGAAGATTGATGAAGTATATATGTATGCAATTAAAGGCGAATGAGTGGTTGAAAATGAGCGAAAGAAAGGAGTATGAGCAGAACGGCAATCAGCCATATGCTCGCAGGAATCTCTCTCCCATCCACACTGGATATACCTCACATTATTTTTCCCATCCACACCTTCCAGAGCACGGTGTGGATGGGAAGAGCGGGGAATCTTCCGATCCACAAAGTGCTCTGGCTATCAGTATTTTATCCATAACCGCATTAAGTAAAAGGCCATCTAGATATTTGGGTCTCATCCCGATTGTCTGCCCTGTTTGGTATAGTGCATTATAAGTGCGTACTACTTTCGATCATATTTTGCTGTTGTAATTAATTGCAAAAGGTTACATTTTAAAGGAAAGAAAATTAACATTGAAAAGATCCTAAAAATAGTTTTCACCCTTTTCAAGTGTGGTGCATATCTATGCACTGCAAGTATATAATGCTAACCCTATTAGAGACGCGAAGGCGAAGATTAATGTGCGGAAAATGCATGGCGAACGAGGGGAAACTCCCGATTAAAGGTCATCATTTTCCATACGACAGGTCGTACTATGCCTGCCGATATACATATATTCCTTATAGAAGATTATCGCCACCGGAAAATCGATTATTCTCGATGTATACTAAGTTATTCCACGTGTAGTACACACCTATTTGTATATGATAGTGTATGTATTCCATATAAATAAAGTGAAAAAAGCCAGAGAAGAACGTGATTTTTATCGTGAACTTTATTGGGAGTAATTTACAATCAAGGAATATTGCACTGGATATATAGATATTTCTTCGGGGAGAGATTGGAATTGGAATGATAGTTATAATACAAAATATATATTCGCACCAGCACATTTGCGCTGATAGGGATATTTTGCCCTTATATCTTTTGAGTTATTTCTCTGCTGGAGAACTCTGTAAACCCTTTTAAGTAAGGGTCCCGTTATTAACCCTCACGGGGTAATAATTTTATTACAAGCCGCGAGCGCGCATTTACAATATACTTGAATTATATTATTTAATTTAATCAAATAAACCTTTATCTACCACATATTGGTGTAAGGGATTAGCAACGTTAACCCGGCCCGATTCGGCCTCGCTACTGATGGTAATGCTCTGGTTTTTTTTTCGGGGACGGCAAGCGAATCGCCCAACCTTCGTTCGCGTTTTTACCGCAAAGTCAGGGGTTCCAACGCGTAACTACGTCCCACGTTGCTTAACTGCGGTGATCTATCGAGTACCCAGCTCCACAACGTGGCAAGCCGCCGCTTACAGAGAAAATATAAGATACATATGTGTTATCTATGCATACTGTCGCTGGCAACGACATGACGTCTATCAGAAGCCAATCAGAAACTAATATAAACATAAAAGTGACTTAAGTCAACACACTTGTGCATCCTCAGCACCTTGAAAGATTTTCTTTGCTAGTCAGCGAACAGCTAAGTCTCGCTGAATTCAAGGGGAAGTCGTTCAAAGTCTAGCCTTTTCAAAGGTTACCACCGTATTTTTTTTTTTTGATTTTACCGAGCATCAATTCTTTTTCAATGTAATTAGTCTTATTAGAGGCTAACACTATTGATAAGAAGAAGAATTCACTTTAATATGCATCCTGTTAAAACTACTGTTAAAAGTAATCTCCTACAATCATGAGTCCACAACAAGGTGTTCTTTAAGGCACTAAGCAGTCTATTATTGTAGGCAATATTACAAAAAAAAAGTCCACATCGGGTGCATCTGTAATAAATCAGTGAATCAATCAGTCTTCAAACCCTCTACGTGGCACCAATGCCTATAAAGGCTGTGATAGTTTTAATAATCCTTAAACATAAGGATTAAGTCCTCTAAATTACACATATTGCACTGTGGGTCTGATTGAACAGAATTTGAAGACCTGCACCCACACGTATTTTTTGTAAATTGCGATACGCATTTCGGATGCAAAGCAACCATCTTCTGGCTTATACTGAAGATGTATACATATACTGAAGATAGTATATGCCTGAAGATGGATGCCTTACATCCGAAATTCGCATCGCAATTTACAACAAATACGTATAGGTGCGGGTCTTCAAATTCTGATTAAGTCCTCCATTAAGGCACCAACTATTTGCATACTATATTCTATGATTCTCTATTTCTATCATTTATCATGTCTATACTTTATCACTCTTTTGTAATTTACTAATCGATAGTTTGGATAGTGCTTGCCATCGATACATGTTTATAACAACGGCGACAAGGTCAACAAGAACATAAAACGTCGTTCCAATCATGGGAAAAGGTACACGAACTCAATTACGTTGATATCATTTTATTCATGTTAAAATCCTCGTAAATTTATAACATCTACGTCGCCCTCGTCGCCGTACGAAGCGGAATAAAAGTACTCATAAAATGCGTCATAAAATCTATCTTTCTGTCTCTCTGCAGACGTTGCTCTTGGATGCAATGGCAAGCAACATGTTTGGTTGTCTTTGTTCAATTGTTTGTCAATGACTGACATAAGCATCCAGCCTGTATGTTCATTTGAGTATTTATAGTATCCCGCAACGTTTTTACGACTTTCACAGTTTTATGCACAGTTTTGTTGAACACTTTTAAAGATATAAAAGATACATTGAGCGATATTAAAGTCATTGTGGCACTGGTTTTATCATTGATCGTTAATATTAATTTGTAGAAATGTGATTTGTGTTAAGTAATATTGTTGCGAACAGCAATATCAACCCTCGAATTAACGCGAATCTTTTATATTTAGCTGGATTCGTGGACTATCCGTCCGATGCAAATTGTTATAGATGTTAAAGAGAGAAGCAGATGTTTCGGGAGTAAAAATATGACTAACTTTATTAAACATAATTCTTAAAACGAAAGTTTATGTTGATCTCGCCTCCGCCCACGACTTTGAGCGGGA
>WSZQ02086776.1:0-16307 GCA_019419845.2 Weissflogia rhopalogaster
CTTGACGTAACATCAGAAACATTGGGATGATAATATACTGGAATATAACTGTAACGAGTAAAAGATAATTTGAAAACGCATTAACAGATGGCGTCAATGTGCATTTTCGATACCAATAAGTATCGATACTTTTCTACAATACTTGGGTATCGAAAGTATCGAAGTTTCAAAGGTATCGATAACAAAAAATATCAATACTTTGTAAAAAGTTGACATCCCTAGTCTATATGTCTCAATGAACCGCCCTCCTCAAATTATTAAAATAATATCAATATGCGACAGGAAACGCGGAATTGCGGACGCTGATGAGCAAATTTCAACAACTTAATAGACACTAGTCTATTCATATTGGGGTTCCTAAGCTAGAAAACCATTTTCAACATAAAAAATTGAGAACAGTTGTTTAAACGTAAACTAATCAGAAAATAGTAAAACTTAATCTAACAATGTTTAATTTTTGTTTTCTAACTTATCCCGACCTAACCTAAACATTAATCTTATCTTATTCCGCAGCAATAAAAATATAACTTGGAAATTATTCTAACCAAACAAACATATTCCAACCAGTTTACATCTAAAATAGTATAATTATGCGATTAAAACAAAGACTATAATCATAAACTAAACGAATTTATCAAAGAGCAAAGTTCAAAACATATTCCCATGAAAAGTGACATAACATTAAAACTGATGCAGCTCATAAAAGTGAAGTAAATATTTAATAAGTCATAAATATGGTACCAACCTCAGCGTTCAACAATTAAGGGCGCTTATCGTTCTCCCTCTCTTATCAGCTGGCAATCCAAGTTTGTACACTTGCACACTCGATAAACACAACTATCGCCAGTTCTATTGACTCAGGCTCGTCCCCGGCCAACCAAATGCGCGCCAAATGCGATCGCGTGGCGTGTAATTAACTTTTCTTACACTTCGCGTAAACAATTCAACAACAATTGCATTCGTGTGGTTATCGTAAAGATATCTCGAAAAAAGCGCGTAGAAAGTGGTGTCACACGGCGAAGAACCACAGACGAGACTGGCAAACGGTCCGACAAACAGAAACAGCGACGTCGTGGATTTTGCGCGACCAGAGGAAGAAGCATAGGAGGTGGCAATCGGAGGCGAAGGTGCGACAGGTAGAATAGCGCGCGTGCACAGGTAGAGAGAAGCACGAGCTTGTCAAAGAGACACGAAAACGACGGCCTGGTTGCATCCTCATCTCTATTGCGTGCCGCTGTACCTGCCTACGCTGTACCTGCGGGCAATCAAAAGCGAGGCGGTAAACGAAGAAGGCAAAAAAAAATTGATGGCGCGGTGGATGCAATCCCGGGATGCTGGGATGAGTAAGCCGTTCGTGGAGGCAAAAGGCGCAAGGAGATAAAGCCGGAGGGCGACGGCGGGATGATCCGCGTCGTCTCATCTACCGCCGCTGAGATGAGATCATTGCAGGCGTCACGCAATGCATAGCGTGCAGTCCACTGCACTGGACAAGCGCGCTATATCTTTTTTTCTACAGGTGGTGGACGAACAGGTGGAATGCGTTCGGATTGAACTTCAAGCTTTGACTCTTTCAATGCAGTGATACGTGCCTGAGCTGTTACGATTGCTTTTGTTTAAATGATCTGCAATTTTCGATATTTAATTGGAAATGAGAGGAAAGAGATCATATGGGTCATTAATTTTAATTAGGCTTCGTAAATGACTGATTATAACTTATTGTTAAACGTTTTCTTGGAATTTAACTTGAAAAGAGCTACATTTCAAAGAAAAGGCATATATTTCTTTGAAATGTAGCAGTACAATGAAGTTTTCCAATTTTTTAAATATTTCAATAACCATTCAAAAAGGAATGGAGAATAAAATTTCGCTCTTGGCGGGACAGACAGATTGGCGGGGTAAGAAAAATATGAGAAAAAATGGATTCTTTAGCCAAAATCATTTATCTAATATGGGGAGGCTCCGGACTTGACCCCTCAGATTGAATTAAAATTGGTATACATGTAGAGTAAGACTAGAAACTAAAATTATACTCGAGAGGTCCTCTTTGTGCTTACAGTGCTTCACGGGCAGCACGTGTTGATTTCTTTGTTTTTGGATCGAACATCGACTTCTATTGTCCGTATCTGCATTCATTCTTTCCATTTCAATGTAAATAATAATATTGGAGACTAATATTAGTAATAAAAAGGTGAATGCATTCTGTTGCTCATCCGCCGGAAATTGAACCCGGGACCTTTTCGTCAACAATCATCGAACATATCACTGCGCCACTAGTTTAAATTACTATAAACATTATTAAAAACATGTTTCTTCAAAGGAACTACCACAAGAGTTATAAACTTCTTATTAATCTCACATATTAACGGAAGCAAACCGATCAAACTAAATACTATAATTATTGTATTTTATTATACTATAATAAAATGAGTAATATACCGTTTATCCAATCAAAATATATCATACTATTAAATTGATTAACCTAATTATTATTTTCACAAACTTTCACTTTTTACAACCATACAAACACTTAAAAAATAGGACAACTACAGCAATAAAAACTTAATCAACACTTTACATCACTGCAACTTGTAATTCTTCCTAATTGCAGTAGTACTCAGGTGTGTCACAATTACCTAACCGCAAATAGCAGCTCAATAAAATCGATTCGATTAATGATGGGCACGTGCTGCACGCTGTACACACCATAAAAATACATTTAATTAAATCCAATTATAACGCACATTGGCTAGATACCGTTGTACTACTGGTAGTACATATAAAAGCATAATATGAATAAATTAATCCGCAATACGCGATCATTAACGATTACTTGCAGACAAATAACTTGCACTTTTCAGCATTCAAATTATAACCGCCTCAAAGCGTGACGAAAACGACGCTGATCAGCGTTCACTTCTGCCATTTCTTCGCAAGTTATGCGCGGAAAAATTCAATATACTCGCTCACTCACGCCGTAACTTTTACTACACGTGTTCGCAGATAATTAGTTGATAAAGTTGAGCGTAACGTAATATTATAATTTCTTATCTGTATATTATTTGCATACGATTTTAATAAAATGATTAGAATAAAGAAATTCGTAGCCTGTCATGCAGAACAAATATTTTCAAAGTGTTTAATTTTTCATGTTTTTCTTGCCGTTGTTTAATATTACTGCGTAAATTTACTATATTCCCAGCCCAACTGGTAGGAAAATAAACTCGGCGAAAGTCATCATCACGTGTAAATGATCTTTACGACCATCGTCCTTTCGCCAAGTGGTAAACTTTCTTCTTAATCGACCACACGGCATCCGCTCAAGGCGTAATTACGTTATAACTACACAAAACTAATCTATTAATAAGTACTTAACAGATTAATAAGTAGGAGATTAATGCCTACATCAATGTGTTGATGTTTGAAACTCATCAATGGATAGTGAAAATCTACGTTATTTATCATTCTTCGTATGACTAGAAGAAATTATGTATTTATTGTATACAGGTTAGATATAAAAATACAGGTAACCCACGTCTTGAAATAACCAGTTTTGATTTTCGCGGTGTGTAATTAGTGAATTATTGCGATTGTTTTCATTCGCATACACACCATTGTTGCCTGTCTCCTTATCAGACAAAATATATCGATATCGATCTCGGCCCGCCCAAATATGCTAGAAATATAGTAAAAATATAATTATACAGCTGTGCATGGACAAAAATTGTAAAACCCCAAAAAACGTTTGCATATTATTTATTACATAGATTAGTCACTAGTAATTGTGTATTTATACTTATAACTGTTATATGAAAGAGTACATTAATTTAGCGGTGATCAAACTTTTTGTAATGGCACCGAATTAGTTACATATTTTACGCCCCTCTCTGTATAATTTTTCCGACTCATTTTTCTTTGAAATGCGACAAACGACTCAAGGGGAACCTGATAATGTGTCCCAAACGAGACCCCTGTGGCACAGTAATTATCCCAGGAAGACGTGCTCAGTAATGCCCCAAATGTCCGGTAATGTAAATACCTCACTAATGTGCCTCTTGTTCATAAAATAGAAATAAGTCAGCTTGAAATATGTTACTCTCGTTGATGGCAAGCTTATCAAAACTAGCTTAGGTTTATAAAAATTCTTCAGTGTTGCCCACTATTTTAATGCATAAATAGCTAAGCAAATTTGAAAGTGACGCATCACTTCCATTACTAACAAGTTGTAAGTTGAGTAAGCAATCTCATCTACATTATGATAAAAATGAAAGAAAATTTTATGAAAGAACATAACCAACGTGCAATAGCATCAACATTTCGTGTGCTTTGCTACATTAAAAAATATAGAAAAAATGAAATTTTAAAGAACGTCTCCGTTTAAATCTGACAAATTACAATGTTGATAGATAATTGGCACGGAACATAGACTCATACCGAAAAAAGAAATTTTAAGGGTTTCCTTAAACATTAAAAGAAACTTACTTCATCATTACTCGTCTCCTCAACATTGGTTGTCTCTGATGTGGCTGGCATTTTCCTGCTCCAGAATAATTAACTATCATATGTGCATGAAGGCCCCAGGCACAGATCGCACGTGTTCACTATTTGTATTTGGCTATTTATCAACAGTTCATTCACTTCCGCACACATTTACACAAATCGCATACACGTACGCAGTTCGTGAGCATCAACGCGTTGGTGTGTGAAGGCAACACACCCCAAAATTCGTAGAAAAAGAGTAAGTTCTTTATAAAACCGTACAAAACTGGCACTTTTTTACCTGGATGGGATTGCAAACAACGGTCGATTATGCTACGGGAAAATTGAAGTAGAAAAAGCTGGTAGAAAATATCACAATTGTTCGCGAACTTCGTGGTATTGCGGGGTTGCTGTTTACCTCGCCATTTGCGAAGCGATGTTGAACTGCAACCGTCAAATCACCCTTTGTATGGGGTTGCATTCATTTACAGTGTTGTACTATTTCATATTTTATATTATAAATCTTAATAGTATTTTTTGTGGCGTCGAAAATTCGGTATAAGATCATATGAGGAACGATAAATGAATGTAAAGGTAAATTAATATAATAATATTGGTTTTTGTGGGTATTTTATGAAAAATGAAGTGTGATTAATACAGCCCTGTCGAAAATATAGCCGCGCAGTGTGCAACTGCGCATCGTTGAATGTTCAGCTGTTCGCACGCATGCGCAGTGTGTAAGCACGCGCAACGGTTATTTTTCAAGCACACAACCACCATGCGCATGGAACGCCGTTAGAAAGTAGCGAAACGTACGCCATTTATATATATTTTTTTGAAACGCGTCGGGTGTGTATTTTTATCGTCGAAGCGTCTACGAACTAACTAAAGTGTGTTTATTCGCGCAGCGCGCTCGGTGTTACGAATTTTTTTCCTTTGAAGTGAGTGAATGCCTCAAAAAGCAATGGTGGATCGTCGAAGTCTGCACAGCGATGGCGACATGTGGGCGTCTTGCAACAGCGATCAGGAGACCGACGAGACTCAGTTTAATTCACCAATGGATGAAGATGGCACGTCGCACAACCGGCTCGTGATTAGTTCGACGCCGAAGATCTTCTCGCGACGTCTACACTTTGACGATGATATCGAGGAAGAGGAGGAGGATGTGGTTGGACGATCGTCGGCGATGGCGTCACCAGACGACGTGAAGATGGCTGCGCTTCACGTGGATAAAGATCTACAACCGCCTCCAGTGACTACAAACGCCAGTTTTAGTCCACCATATCGCAAGGTGCGAGCACTACGTCTCCTAGACCGTCCTCTCACGCCGAGGACGTTGACCGCGAATTCAGTTTGTACGCCACTAAGGCCGTCGAGGCTTTTCGGTAGCGAACAGCAGCACACCACGAACGGTGATGCTGCCGAAAAGAGTAACACAAGCATCTCCGAAGTGCCTTCTGTGAACGTGAATCCGTTCACGCCTCACGCACTTCGTCTACAAAAATCCACGAAGAAGAGGATGAGGAATCAGTCTTCGCCTGGTCTTGTGCCCAGTCCTACGACCTGGACAAACACTACACCTTTAATTACAATTAATGATGAAGAAATTATGAGTGATGATAGTGATCTTCAACCTCCCAGCAAACGACCAGCGCTTACAGTGAGTATCTTATTGTCTAATATAGTTTAAAATTATTGCAATTATTGAATATTAATATAGGAATAATTAGGTTAGGGACAGAAGCACTGGTTAGTATGTAAATTTGGCTGCATGGTTTTCTTGAGTATTCTTAGCAATTAGACTAATAATGAGTAGGTTAATGTAAATATTTGACATAAATAATTAGACTGCAAAACTTTAATTTGGTATTTGCAATTAGTATGTTAGAAATGGAGATGTTATTTTGCTACATTTTCTACACCAACATCTTATAAACACTAGTTTTTTTATACTCCTAAATAATTATTTTCTTGGAATTTCTAATTATTTTAGAAATAGAAAAAAATTCAAGTATATTGGGTTACATATGTTTCGGAATTTTTAAAACATATTTTACGATTATTTAGTAACTTATTTATTTTATTTTGCAGTCAATGACACAAATTTAACGTAATATAATTGTAGTTGGTGTGATAACCTAACTTTGATGAAAATTCTGAAAATGTGTAAAATTCAGAGAATATTTTTAATTATTGGGTTAAATATAGAGAATAAGGTTTGTTGATATATTGGGTTGCATAATTTAGTAGCATATGCTTCGTATTGTTATGCAAATTGGAATTGTAGTCATACAAATGCGTTAAATTTCATAATTTTCGAGAATATTTGTAATTATTAGGTTAAATACAGAGAAAAAAGATAGTGTTATATTATATAATAAATTCACTAATATTTAAAACCTTATTTAACTTCCTAAATTTACAATGATTAGGTTAGAAAGAGTGATGGTTGAGGTATTATATTAAATACTATAAGTCTTGAAATTTGACAAATAATTAATATTTCATTAGTCTTCAATTCATTTCGTAAACTTTTCGTTAAATATCTCAATTTATACGTTTTACAGAACGTAATATTTGTAGTTGGGTTAGAATTTGTTTGTTTATATAAAGGTCTTTTAGTGTCAACTTCCGCTTTGAATAAAATATACCATCATGTATTGCAACCAGCAGTACACTTCATCGATTACAACAAATTTTTCATAAATTCATAAATCTATAATAATCATCAATAAATAGTATATTTCAACAGTATCTTGCAATTTTATGTTAAATTCAATAAAGTATTTAATGAAATTAAAAAATATACTGCTTTTTGTCTTCACAGCAAAATAACATCTCAAGATATCATCATGAATTTGCCGAAGTATGTCTCCTTGGCTCCGGGCAATTCTCACAAGTCTACAAATGTATTAATCGCCTCGATGGTTGTGTGTACGCGATCAAACGCTCCAAGAAACCAGTGGCAGGCTCGTCAAATGAACGTGCCGCCCTGAAGGAAGTCTGGGCACACGCTGTGCTCGATTGGCACGAAAACGTCGTCAGATATCACTCCGCTTGGGCGGAGTTGAATCGCATGTACATCCAAACCGAGTACTGTAATCGCGGAACGCTTTCCAGTAAGATTGCCAACGAGAGCCTAGAATATCCAGAGTCCCAACGTCTTCTGCAACAAATCGCCGAAGGTTTGAATTATATGCACTCGCATTCGCTGGTGCATCTCGACATCAAACCCGACAACATCTTCATCAGCGTTTCGAAGCGAAGAAAGCGTTCGGGTGTGTCGTACAACGATTCCGCAGATGATGGCTTCGCCGAGGATGAGGAGCTCACGTATAAAATTGGCGATCTCGGCCATGTGACGTCCATCACTGACTCGCATGTCGAGGAGGGAGATTGTCGTTATCTTCCACTAGAAGTGCTCCAGGAGGATTACTCGAATCTGAAAATGGCCGATATTTTTTCGCTTGGGTTGACCGTGCTGGAGGCATCTGGTTATGGCCCGATGCCGAAGAACGGCGACGAGTGGCAGCAGCTGCGCCAGGGCAACATCCCCAAGGAGGTCAAGTATCTCCCCGGGGATTTTCTGGACTTGTTGAAAGCCATGATTGATCCGGATCCGATGAAACGACCTACCTGTGAACAGGTTAGTTTTTACAATTTATTTTTCGATCGTTTCTTGATAATCTGTCGAATTGAAGGCTAAAAAGTGGAATGTGAGCCATCAACCCACGCCTTAAAAGCCCCTGGGTCATTGGTGATCAAGCCTATATATTTTTAACAAACAGGCTATTTCGATAAATTGGAATGCAATAAATATAATACCGATAAATATAAATATCGATATTTCGTCACCATCCTGACATGTCTAGTATTGGGAGAAATAATAGTTCAGTAAACACTGAATATATTGTGTACTTACGTTTTAGTGGAAAAATAGTTAAAATAAATTAGTTCAAAATAATGCATACTTTTGGGTCTGTTATACTTAGAAATGGCAGATCAAATAAATGGTATTCAAAATATCGATATCAAAGTATCGATTAAGAGAAGCGTCATTTCCTGGCATTGAAAATTTCTCAAAACTCACATATATTAAGAGTATTTAAAGCTATTGCCAATAATCAACTTTTTCTTTCTATGGATAACTATATTTTCGAACACCCCCCGTTTTACGCCATGATTTAACAAAAAAATACACCTTTTCAATGAGCAATTGACAATTTTCCTTTTTTTACAGATATTATATCGTAAATCAAATCAAGTGACAGAGGCAACAAAATCCTACGAACAGCTTCACCGAGAATATAAAGCATCGGTCCTGAAAGCCGAATTACTCTCGAAACAACTCGAGGAAGCAACGCGATGTATAAAATCCCTCACACCGGACACCAAGCGACTGATTGGTAAGAAGAAGACGCGGTCCGTCAGCTCGCTGAACTTTTAATTCATGCTTTACAATTTATCTAACAATTCTTCTTTGGTGATTTTACTCGAAAATGTTTATATACCATTTCATCACCAAAAACAAGCAACAACGTAACACGCGTGTTACACTCCTATCTTTATTTACAATTTATTAATTATTATATTAACACAAAATAGAAGAAAAAAAACGAATACCAAATGCATTTATGGGCTTTACGCATTCATTTCCACAACGCGTTTGGAGCTTTCGTTTATTATTATATACATATTAGTAATATTTGAGATAAGTGATATTATTGATTGATTTCGTATTTGAACGGCAATGAAAATCGTAAATGAAATGTGATAATTACAATTGTTTTAAGCCGCAAGATGGCAGCTGCGTGACGAGATGATAAGCGCAGATTTGAATGTGAGAATTGGAAAAATTTGTAGAGGAAGAAACGCATGGTAACGAAACAAGGTTTTTACAAGGTTATGTTATGCACGTTTAGTTATAGAGAACCGAAAAAAGTACGGAAAATGAAAAAAGATTATCTGTTGTCGATTGTAGTATGTAATAAGAAGGGCTGTAACTCTTAATTTTTACCATTGCACCAATTATTGCTATTTTTAGTATGGTATGCGATATAAATAACTTTCGTTATTCAAGGTAGTTGATAAGTTCGTTGTGAATTGTTGAATTTCAAAGGTGAGTTAATTGGCTATATTTTAAGATGTTTACCGAATTGTGTTTGGACTCTCCGAATTTAGCGATGGAGAAGAAACGCGCCCAGCTCTGCAGGTTCGCATTGAGTTTAGACACATATCGTATGAATGTAAAAAGAGAGAACCCATGTGATTTCTACTTATTTCCTAATGATATTAACGATAGTTTTGTTCTTTGTAAAATGTATACATATTTTTTATTTCGATTTCTTTTTTTATACTGTAATATTCTCGCATTGTAAACGAATCTTTTTAGCTTGAGTGTCCGGAGGTATTGGTCGACGTGAAGGTTTTTTAATTGCTTCTTTGTATTTTGCAGTATATTTACTATCTAAGTTTTGCTATTTCATTGAAAATATATCTCAATAAAATTTTTATCTTTTAAAAATTTGGTTTTCGTGTTTGATGTTTTGTAGCCCGAAATGGAAGATTTCTTTTCCATTTGCTCATATAAAAGTAGGGTCTTCTTTTTTTATTGAATATTTGTAAGGTGATTAATGTGTAACACGAAGTTTTACTTGTAAACACTTTCAGTATCCTGACAACTTGATAAAATCCTCCCATCTTCGCAATCGTACCACAATATGAGGTATAATAAATACACAAAACATGGATTACAGAAATTGTTATATTGTAAAAAACAAATTACAAGGAGGCTGATTGCTACAGCAAAGCCACGATCAGTCAGACAAAGAGTGTAACACTTGATTATGCTTACAAGAGTTCCCATTATTTCATCATCTTCAAATGCACTAGAATCAAAACAAATTACGACAAATCGTACCTCAATCAATCCAAGTATGCATGTTTTTAGGTTTAAATCTCGATAGCGCTGCTGCGCCCCTATGGCCATTCGTGTCTATACAATTGCACAAAATGAGATCAAACCGCATTAATCAACAGACGAGACACAATCTCGCTTCATATTCCTTGTCACTGTTATGTTGTTCCTCATTCTAATCGTTATAATCTGTTCGTTCTAGTCTATCTTTATTATACATACGATATAAATAAATACAAAATTTTGGTAACGCCTACGAAATGACCTTCGAAACACACAAGTACAAATCATTTATGAAACATGAAGGGTGGACAAAAATTAAAATTATTTTTTTCGGAAGAAAAAAAAAGTCGAAGAGTCTAAAAATTATGCGTGTTAGTCCCTCGTTTGTGACTTCGTTTAGAAAACATTCGAAATTAAAAACTATGAAGCATTGAATCATTTACGAACGCGACTACGTTGGGTTCGCGCCGTAGTTATGTTTTTCTTTGTAGCGAATCAATTTGTTACACGGATGGCGCAGTAGTGTCTACAGTTATTCACATCGTTACGATCCTATCGAACGTGCTAGGATTGAATTGCGTTGTGTGGCGGCGATGTTTAGGAGGTGGCTACTAGTCCTGTCCGCCGGTGCCGCCATTCTGTTTCGTCGCCGAACGGCTGCGTGACCGCGAACGCGAGTTGCGATCGTTCGTGCGGGAACGACTGCGCTTGTTCGACGCGCTCCTGGATCTGCTACGATTGCGACTGCGGCTCCTCGACCTCGACGCGCTCCTGGAACGGCTGCGACGATCGCGCGACCTGCTCCTGGACCTGCTGCGAGACCTGCGAACACATTGAAACACACATTACAAAAAAAACATCAAAGAAAAACATGCCCCACTTTACAAAAGTCAAGTCAGTCTCAAAAAATGTCTAGATTTTCAATTTTTGTACAAAACGAAAATCGAAGCATTTTTTGCAAAGTATATGATACATGTTAAAGTAGTCAACCAATAAATACTTGAAATGTACAATAACATAAAAGAATAAATCGTAGATAGCTCTCGGCGCTTGATCTCTCTCTTTGTGTGTCACTCTCTCTCGCTCTTCACGACTTGCAGTTCGCCAAAGTGGGCGAAAGTGACGTTCGGTTGCTGTTTGGCTTTTTTTTTCGGCAGTGTGCAGAATGAACCGAACGCCACTTTCGAAGTGCGAAGACTGGTAGGTAGGACGCTCTCGTCGACGCTCTTTCCCCATCTCTCGCACAACGACTTGACTGTGTGCCCGTGTGGCTCGTTTCATTGCAGATTGGACGCAGCTCGACGCAGTTCGGGTATAGAAATGCAAAATTTCGCTATCGTTTCATTGGTTTTGGTATGCTCTTTTTTCTTAGTTTTTTTCTCTCTCTTAATTTTAGTTTATCATTTTTTGTTTGCAATTTTGAATTATTTAATCAAATAATGTGTGCGTGCTTCATACACCAGATTAGTAGTAGCAATATAGCAATAGAGATTGCAACAATCAAGATATATACCAATTGAATGAAATCGAATAGATATTTCAAATATTCAAATGTGGTTAAAAAGATAGATAAGATATATTTAGAAATACATTTTACCATTTGGTCTGCGAGAGCGAGTCAGTCAGCGCCGTGTCGTGATCGATCGATTGTCGGGTAGAGGCATTGAATGGTAGTAGGCAAAGAATCAAACGCCCGACACAAACGGAATCGAATTGAACTGAGCTGAGAAGAGGATGTGGTGATGGTTCTCGGCATTACATAACAACCCAGCGACGGCGGGCAGTACGCACGTCACCAACCAAACCAACCTTCCATGCAGCTCTTCGAAGGAGGCGTCGCGTTGATATAATACGATTGGTTATTTTAAAATAAAATTATATAACTTATTTCACATTTAGAAAGTATCTATGCTCTTTGGTACAATGGACAATTACTGAATATCACTCTGCATTATTTTTCACTATAGATGGTGGAGCAATAATCCATATAACAAAATTTATCGTAATATTTATGGGTCAAGGTAGAGGAGGACCTAGGGAAGGGGTCGAGGTGTACTGCGTGTGGGGTGAAAAAATATCTGTATCGATTCGATACCTCCAAAGTAGTCATTTTAGGAACGCCGCGAGCCGTGATATCACCCCACATATCGATACTTATCGTTGTCCATATGATTTCACACTCTACTACTGTCTAACTTGACAAGCCTAAGAATATTACCCACCTTAGCATTATTTTTTGACTTGCTTTTAATACCGGAATGAATATTTTTTTAAATAATGGACCAATCAATAACAAATCAGTAAAAATCTAACGTGACGCCTCAAAAGGAAAAAGCTGTAAGGAGGAATGGTGGTGGTGAATACGGCTGCCCCCACTTGGGCTTGCAGAGCGAGGCGAGCGACGGTACCGCAGAGCACCACCCAACAAACACAGAGCGCAGCACACACAGACTGAATGCGTGCGACGATTCGTAGCCCCCCCAGAGGTTCTCTGACTACGAGGCGACGGCGGCTGCCGAAAGGGGGCCGTAAACACACAACATTGCATTGGGGGGTAGAATGGCACCCAGCTCTCTGAGAGCGTCGCGACGGCGGCGGTGCGTGCGAGGTAGGCGGGCGGGCGGCGCTTCACAAGTAGGATGGGTTGTGTGTGCGTGTGTAGGGCCAACCCCCTCGTGCCCTTTGTGTGTGTGTGCCCCCACGGTGTCTTAGCGACGAGCCGAGAGGTCAGATTCGTATAACAACGGCACGCACACACGCGCACAACGTGTGTCGCCGTTTTGTTCCCGCAGGTTGCTTGCAGCAGAGACGCGCAGCAGCAGCATACACACACACCCCGAGCGAATCGTTGCCTTTTGTGCGGCTGGAGGCGATCGGCGACGACGCCGGGACAAAACAATCGAGTTCACATTGTTTTCGCAGCGAGCGCGCTCTCGTACTCTCGTTACCTGACTATCGCCCACAGACTATACCTATAACATGGCATTACTGTGTGTCAGCCCACAATACACTCAATGCAATCCGCAGAAGAGGTGGTCGTATATATTTTTTTGGCAATTTGGCAACAAGACTCATTTGCAAATTAGATAGATAAAAATTTGCTAATTTATTCTTACTGATTTGAAAAATTTTGACTTTTACTTGCAAGTGTACGCGTTGAGTTATTAGCAATTTGAAAACAAAAATAGAGGGCCACAAACAGCACAGAAATAATAAAATAGACGCGGCGTTTGTATAGAGAATTAAAAAAATAATGAAGACTGAGAAGTCGAAGAAGATCGACTGCAGCGTTGCGAAACGTCTGCGCCGATCTTGTGATGGGAGTACGGAAACATTCATACCTGCGTCGACCACCACGCTTGTAGCGATTACAATCGCGTGCATAGTGACCGCGATCACCGCACTCGTAGCATCTGTCATCGGGGTGGAAGGGGCGGCCGCGTGAACGCGGTGGTGGCCCTCGAAAACGGCCGGCACCGGTCTTCCCATTGGACATCTCGACGCGTGCACGACGGCCACAAATTGTGCGTCCGTCTGTAATAACAAATATTAAAATAGTTAAGAGTCAAAGAAAGAAAACACGCTAAAATATTAACGATGAATGGCATACAATAAGTACATTTATTAGTCATTACGAGATAATGACCATAATACCTTTTGAAATTGTAATACCGCCATAAAATGTAATCTGCATGGCTACAAAGTAAACAATAACTAAGAATTCGGATTATTTTATAAGTAGAATTCCTGCAGTTTTTCGGGGTTTACGGCTTTCATTTCATGCATACATTATGATACATGAAATGAAAGAGAAATTCAAACAGTTTTACCCATTAAAAAATTCTATATCGCGTAATGAGGTGATTAGCAGCCTTTTTAAGATTTCAAACATTGGAGGCACACAAAGAATAATTAATTTGAATATTAAACCAAATTCGAACAAGGGGTACACCCGGTAGTAGCCAACTAAAGTCAACTAAAACGGGAGAGTCCCCTTTGGATCAAATTTGACCCACGTCAAAATTTGCATAAACACCTATTTACACGGACATAAACTAGCGCCAAACAGTTTAATAATGTGATATTCATTTTCAATTCATCAAGTTCAATGAGGATTGTTAACTTTAATCCACGAAGCAATTTCTTTGTCTCTTGTTACAAATTGAAAGTAAAGCAGGAAAAATCAAGAAATTATATAAAATAATTTAAAAAGACTTACCTAAACCTCGTATCGCATCCTCAGCATCTCTTGCATCTTCGAACTCGACGAAAGCGAAACCAGGTGGATTACGCGCTACCCAAACATTACGCAGAGGCCCGTAGTAGCTAAACGCATCCTCCAGCTCCTGTTTGGACGCGTTGTTGCCCAAATCCCCAACGTAAACCTTGCAATCGGAGCCGTATCGGGACATCCTCGTCGCTGCGCTACAACGGAGGCAAATATCAACTTGTTGACAAAACTCATCATAGAAACGCCCCAAACCATCGCAACCATGGCTATCTCAACTTTTCGATGGATGCATTATTTAATAATCGAATGCAATACACGGAAAAATGTATTTATCAAAATATAACAGCACATCGAACGAAGCAACTTCGAATAGCCCCACACCATAAACATAGATTATTAAATTCTCTCCAGATAGCAGAAAACCAGCTTTTGATTGGTTGCGTATGTCTAACAATTTTTGGTACAAGGTCGAAACTCACTATTTGCCTTTTACTTGACTCGAGTACACAGTGGTACGTACTCAGTAGCTTTGCAGTGATTTATTTCGATTACAGTGTAAGTAACATATTTATATATTCAGTTATGAAGATTATTGTTAAAATTTCGTCTGAACCCAAACCCAAGCGTCGTATTATCGATCCGATTTGATAATGACGGGCTGTGCCAAGAGAAAAACTAGCAACACCCAGGTTGAAAATCGACCGATACGCGAATAATACGTGTGATAGAGAGTTGGTTTACATACCTATGTGTAGCGGTGGTGAAGCTGATTGTTTTATGCACAAATGCTGAGGTTTTGGTGCAGTTTCTAGCGATTTGTAGGTGGAAAACAGCGCGAAGTGCACGCACAATTGACGCCTTTGAAATACGGCTCAGCAAATATGGTGGATGAGTGCACGGCGTCCCTTGTCGTGTCAATCGTCGACGACAGGGTGCGCCTATGTAGCCGCGCGAATTTGAAACAAATCAACAACGGCTTTATTCAAAACCAGTTTTATTTAAAATACAAAATACTAGAAAATACCAGTATTGAAAATAAACAAATTAGATCAATGCCAACTGACGTAAACACGGGGAATGTTTGCCGCGATTCGTTTGACCGCTTGCAGTCGTTTAGTGAAGAAATGCGAAGATAATAAAATTTTATAGAATTATATAAAGAATCAAGTAAACTCATAACAATAAGTATCAATAAAAGTGCACCTCACTATTCGGATGTTATCTATTAAATTATGTATACTTGGATTGATCGATGTGTTGTTTATTTATTTGTTGTGTTGGTTTCTGTAGTTTCATTTACAAAACAAGATAATCCCATGGCACTGCGATTGAAAGGGCTCCCTATGGAGAGAAAGGCGTTAATTGTACCACCTTTGGAGGAGATTGTTAAAGGTATTTTTGGGTTAATTTAGTTTATATTATTTATATATATATATATATTGAACTTTTATTTGGCATATTATTGACATACTCCTTCTTAAACATTCACATAAAATCTTAACTCAAAATAAAATAATAAAAAAACAATGAAAAAAACAACAATTGCCATATGCACACGCCTGCTCTACACTGCACGCCTTCTTCTTTCTTTCTTTCCTAACAACCTATTATTTTTATAATTTAATAATTGCCTAATTACTTATTTTTATAATTAGTTTTAAGAGATGGTTTAAAGAGTCA